>CATIWR010005723.1:0-26342 GCA_949677035.1 Omphalea diandra | reverse complement strand
TGAGTAAAAACCATAATTGGATTCAATGGGTGTATGTGATAATTGTATGATATGATTATGTTCTATTACATGTATATATGATTGAATTGTTACATGTTACATGAAAATATAAGTCAAGTGAGAATGATTGAATTGTTACATATTATATGGGAATAATATGATTATGTTTTATTATATGTATATATTATTGAATTATTACATGTTACATGGGAATACAGGCCAAGTGAGAATCAAATGCTCTTAACGATTACTTGGCATAACATTTATGAATAAGCACTTGCATATGGAACTAAAAGGGGCATTGTGACTGACTTGTCAAACACTTGCAAATTACAGGAAGATGGACCAATAGGTCCCAAATCATATGTTACATGAATCACATGAATATCCCGGGAGCAATGTTTGCCTTGCTCGGTCACAACAAAAACAAAGCTTGCATAGTCAATTATTATACTTGCAATGTATCTTAATGATATTTGATTATAGATTATGCTATGAGAATTTGATTATTGTTTTTATTCACTGAGTTGCAACTCACCAAATTGCAACTATTTTTCAGATACTGAAGCATAGAGTTTGGACATTTGTTGCATAAAGTCTTGCATCAAGACACATGGAACACAGGTCGTCAGCATAATTCCAACTCTCTCTCCTTGCGTCATGTACATACATTTGATAGGAACTTGTTATGGTCACTGGTCCTAACATTAGTTAACACATGTGTACATTAAATGCATATGGGATTATATATGTATGATAAATAAACCTTAATGTGTATGCATTTTTGAACATGAAATGCCATAATTTGCAACTGAAGATGATAGTTACAATTGGTGGTATCAGAGGATTCAAGCACACGCGGGGCAGACATACAAATCTCGATGTGTATGACATCGTGGGGCCGATGGGCGAATCTCGGATGTTGAGTGCTCTGATAGGTACCAACTGTAACCACGTTATGACGTTACAATTTGTGGTACCAAAGCTGATTTACAAATGAGAACAAGGGATGTCACAAATATTGGTTTGACAAATGAATTTAGATGTTACAGTTTTGGTATCAGAGAGGGCTCAAGCATATGCAGGGAAGACGTGCAAATCCCGGTGTGTATGACATCGCGGGGCCAACGGACAAATCTCAGATGTTGAGTGCTCTTATAGGTATCGATTGTAGCATTACATATTGTGGACATGAATAGTATGAGTTTTATAAATGAACACGGTTATTACAATTGTTGATATCAGATTAATATGAGTTCTGTCATATGAATATGGTCGTTACACACACAACTTGAAAGAATTGGTCATATAACTATGCAAACACTGCATATATGTTCAAGTATCCCAAATGCAACGATGTCATTGTCATTGTTGTGTTTTTACAATTCACATGTCTAAATGATTATTTATCCTATGCATGTGTTCATGTGAGATTTCATATCATTTGTGCAATGAATATATTTATGTGATAATGCCATTGAATAGGGATAGAGATGTTACAGGTTGAATGTGATAACAATTATTAGATATCTTAATTCTAATTGCAATTGTGTTTTTTCTGTATTAAATTGCATAAATTAAGCATTAATACATTAATGTGGATCATCACTTTAATTGTTAAATCTTACTTTTTAATCATTATCTTTCTTGCCTTGTAATTTGTGGTCACTATCCTTGACTCCCGATTGTGAATTAATGGTTCATCTCACCCAGTTCACGGTTGTGACTTTTACTCTCCACCGCGAATTCAGTCAAATTTTCAAAATTATGATCATTGGATACGTTGATTCTCGAGGATTTTTTGTCTATTACTCACATTTTTCATAATTAATGATCGTGACTAAATATTTATCGGTCACGAATTCTAATAACTGACACACAATTATGTGATTTGACTGCTAAGCATTTTCAACTCTTCATCACTCCAATTCTAGCCATTTCTAGTTGTTTTCTCACCCTTCAAATGGTTATTTAAACCCCCTAAATAGTTATTCTTATAACTTCATCCTACTCCAAATCAATTTTCTTCCCAAAACTCTCTAAATTCTCAAACTTTCTCGACCTTCTCACATGGCTTCCAAGAAAATTTCCAAAGTAGAAAAGGGCAAGGCTGTGGCTCAACCATCTACACCTCCAGCACTTCATCTAATGAAGGGCATCACAAAGGAGGGGAAGGAATGCTTTAAAGCAAACTTCTTAAAAATCATCCTCCCTAACAAAATTCCTTCTACATTTCTATTGGAGACTCTTGGAATGAACGCAGATATACGTGCATTCCTATCAAACTTTGGCTAGAATGAGTTCATCTTTCAGGATGAACCTGGTTATGAAGAAGTCATTAGGGAATTCATGTGTACACTTCAACTAAGTTGCAAAGCAGAATCACAAGCAAGATAATATGGGTTAGTATTTCGCATTTTCGGGGATCCATACTTTATTACTTTTGAACAATTATCCACCCTTTTCAACCTTCAAGTCAGAGAAAATATCCCTTTCATTATCTCTGCTCTTGACGTAATGTATTCCAAGTTTTGGTCTAAAATTTCAATCAAAACCAAACACGACCCAAAACTTCCATAGCCAAATACATAAAAACTTTGCCCCTTTGGATACTCCATCATATCATCACCACTTTCGTCAATGCTGTAGGTGATGGTAATGAGAAAGTGTCTCAAAAGGATTTGGCCTTTCTTTTCTGTCTTATCAAAAATAAACCCATCTAGACCAATCGATATCTTATGGATCAATTGATCCATATGAGCACCAAACCAAAAAGCCAATTCCTTCTTCGATCACATGTAACCACAATCTAACCACTTTGTTGGAGCTCTTGATGAGGAGAATGAAAAATTCCTCACCAAGAAACTCTTCCCTTCTAAAAACTTCCATGACCTTACCTACTTAATTAATACCAAAACCATACACCTAGATACATATGCATATACCCTAGGTGCCTTTGGGGCCATGAAGATGGAGACATCTCAAGCCTTTAAAAAGAAGAGGCTCATCATTGAAGAAGGCAGCCTACCAGTCCCTCCTCCTCAATCAAAACCCAAAACCAAGTTATCTTTTGCCACCATAAACCGCAAGTTAAACAAGATAATGAGAATGATGAAGAGGAAATTTGTTCTCATTTCTCACCTTCATAGCGATATGGTTGATTTGCAAGACCATCTTCCTGGTTTTGTTGAGTTTAATGACACCCCTAAAGGGGAAGGCAATGAAGAAGTTGAGAAAGGCGACGAAACTAATGACGGAGGCAACAATGATAAGGAAGATGTCTCTGGAGATGATGATGACTCTCCAATCTTCTAGAATAAGATTTCATTGTATTTTCTCTTTGTTTTACTTATGTAAAGTTGTTGATCCCATAGCTTGCTTACAAATAAATAAAAATGTTTGTATTTAAAATTCTTTATCTTATGTGATTGATTGAATTTACTTTTATGATTGCAATTCTTATTAATTTTGCTCATTATAAACACTTATCTATTTGATATGCATTTATTCTTTTCCCTTTTGAACCCTCTTTTTGATCTTGCCAAAGGGGGAGAGAAAGAATCAAGAAAAAATCTAAAGGGGGGGAGGGGAGAGAAAATAATTTGCAAGTAAATAGCATAAATTGAGGCCGAGCTTTGTAGTCATACTTAGAAATTTCACTTTGATTGGTTAAATGTCATACTTAGAAAATTTCACTTTGATCTTTGTCAATAAATTTTTTAAGTATTCATTGAATCATTCACCATTCCAACTTCACAACTTCAAAATGCATGCATTTATTTTTCCCTTAGAATTAATCTAAGCTGTCAAAAATCAAAAAGGGGGAGATTGTTGGACTAGGTTGATTTAACCTAAGTCATAAACCTTTTTTGATCTTGACAATAGCGATTGATCAATTCTAATACTTTCATTTAGTGTTGTTTTATAGATTATAAGTTAGATTTTTTCATTAGAAGTTAGATGGAGTTCAAAATCTCCAACCTTATAAAGATCACCCTAATTCGTAGTATGTGTATGGTAAATCCTGACCGTGAATCAATCACAAGAAAGGATAAAGTTAGGATAGAAGAAATTATGGGCTATCTCGCTATCGGGAAACAGGCAAAGATTGCCAAGCCTTAGTCATAGAGGAATTCGCAGTGAGTGTCACGTCTGACTAGTGAACGCAACTTTCATGATGACAAAAGAGGGAACCAAAGCCACAACCACAACATGCAAGTGTCCCAGGTGTTAGTTCAAAGATCAAAAATTATGAGGGCAAAAATTTGATAGCGACTGTGACTCAAGGACTTAAAGTTTCCTCTTCAAACAGAGGAATTTGCAGTCTCAGACTCACGACCGTGACTTTTACAAGTGGTTAGAACACAACGACTATATTTTCCTAGATGACTAATGGAAAGCTGACACGTAGACTAGCCGTTAGACACAAACAGAGTTTTTTGCCAAAATTTTTTACTCCTTTAACGAAATTGGAAATTCGCAACCACGACTTCAGCTTGAGAAGCATTTAATGCTAAATTTGCTTAGCACATCTTTGAAATTTGTTGATAGTTTTAGTCCAATATCTCTTTGGCGGATATGAGGTATAATACTCCACCAAACAAATGTAAATGGAAGAGAATTCATCAATTTGTAATCATACTCTTGCTAATTTGCTATTCTTTCAATTCTTATTTATGCTTTAGTGATTGTTTGGTGTAAGCAATAAACACCATTGTAAGAGGTTTTGGCGTGAGCCTTGAAAACACTTATGAGAGGTTTTAGTGTGAGCCATGAAAACACTTGTGAGAGGTTTTAGTGTGAGCCTAGAAAACACAAGCTGTAAAAGTTTGGTGTGAGCTTGCAAACACCTATTGAGTTGAGTGAAACACCCAATTATAGAGAATTGAGGAGTGGACATAACACCTAAACCACTATAAAACTTGTGTCAATTTCTTTCTTCTCCTACTCATATTCTTAAACACATTAACCCTCTTTTTAATTTTGAAATTGAGCACCAATTCAACCCCCCTTCTTGGTGCCCTAGGCCAACAATTTTCTCTAATGGCTAGTTCTTTGTTCATGGTATAAAAAGACCTACTTTCAATAAAAGTAAATAGAGAACTATTCTAATAAGCAAGTATTCTATTGTGAAAGCTTTTCTTAATAAAAAGGTGAAAAAAAAGGTGATCTTTTAATAAAAAAAAGTTGATTATTCAAAACTTACAAGAGCTAATTTCAAAACAAAGTTTGAAGGGTAAGCTCTCTAAAAATTCTCTTGACATTCTCAATCTCATTAGGAATACTTTGTAAGAAGTACTTTTAGTGTCTTTATTGCTTGAGTGAGAAAGTTTTTCCTCCTTTTTAAAGTGTTGTATTTAGTTTAAGGAAATCTTATGTTGGGAAACCTTAAAAAATAGAGCTTGTGAAAGGTTTAAAGTAGTACTTGAAAACTAGTTTTGGTTAAGGTTAGTAGTCCTCTACTTGTAAAAGGTTGACAGAGCCTGAAAATCCATCACTTATAAATGCTTGGTAAGTACTAAAAAACTTACTTATGTAAAGGTTGTAGATAGCACCTTGAGTTATCAAGATAGAAAAGGCTCTGGTGGAGATACTAAAGGAGAAGACATAAGCTGATTATGTCAAACCTCTATAAATCTTATGTCTTGATTCTTCATCTTTTTCACACTTAATTTTAATTAATAATACTTGGCATCACCCTATTCAAATTTAATTATTAATACTTGGCATCACCCTATTCAACCCTTTTCTAGGGCACCAAATGACAACAATTGGAATCTTTTCATTAAAGCTTAAGTGTTCAGAGCAAAGCTCATGACAACTTATGAAGAATCACAATCCATTCACATGCCTCAATTCTTCAAAGGAGATGACTATGGTTACTAGAAGAATTATATGGAAATCTTCCTTAATAGTGGAACCATTATCCTATGGTACAATATTAAGGAAGGAAGAGAAATTCCAATAAAGTTAGTTGGAGATGTTCTAGTACCTAAACCAAAAAGTGAGTGGACTGTTGAAGAAAAAAGGGCAAACCTTAAGAATAGAAGAGCAATGCATGTTTTCTTCTGTGTTATCTATAGATTTCAATATGCTAAGTTACAAATGCATACATTAGCCAAAGAAATATGAGACACAATGCAAACTTAGCATGAAGGAATCAATGAAATAAAAAAGAAAAAGATACAAATGTATACATATATGTATGAAATATTTGTATACCAACTTGGTGAAACTATTACTGAGATGTACAAAATTCATAGACATTGTGGGCACTCTTAAAACTTTAGGGAAGTCCTACTCAAATGAGGACATGGTAGCAAAAATTCTGAGAACACTTCCTAAAGACAAATGGGAAGCTAAGAAGACAACTATAGAGGAAGCCAATAAGCTAGAAGCCCTATCACTTGATGAGCTTATGAGAAAGTTGTTGGCTCATGAGATCACACTTGATAAGCCTACTAAAAGCATAGGAATGAAAAAAAAAAAAACTTGACATTAAAAGCCACAAAGGTACTTATATGAATGAGGTTGATTTTTGAATCCTTATTCCTATATGACATAAGTCTCACACTTTAATTCAAAGATCAAAACAAAATAGAATCTCAAATCCAAATTAGACCTCTAGAAAACTTATTTCTAGCAACTTAAATTATAAAGATTTAAGAGGTGTTAATCTCAACCTTAAATTAACTAAGTAATTTAAGAGCTAGATTAAATGAGTTTGTGAAATTATTAAAAACTCATTTAACAATCTCGCTAAGTCCTATTAAGAACTCAAGAATAGAATTAACTCTCATAAGTAATTTGATAAAAAAAATATTCTTCATTCATTGATTCATTGGCTAAACAACAAGGGCTAGTTATAGCCTTTACAAAACTTCTAAAAAACCCTAAGAAACACTTCCTAAATAGTCTTTGCAATCTGCCTAATCTATTTAGGTAAAAGGATACTCCTAAGATGAATAGGAAATAACTAAAAGATACATTAGATATCTTCCTAACTATAAAAGAAGTTTTTTACATAAGAAAATAACATAAGTTCCTAATTAGAAAAAGGAAGAGAATGATATGTTAAGATCTTGTCAATCTTGGAAATATATTTTAACTTGACTTTTTTCTACTTTGCTTCCATTTGTGTCGTCCCTCCATTAGTTTTTCTTTAGGACTTGTATTCTTCCACCAAAAGATGTTTGAATGATTCTTGGAAGTTTTTTAGACTATTCTATAATCGTTTTGGAACCTTTTATAATCTTTTAGAACACTTTTGTGCAAATTTTCTCCATTTGTTGAGTTAGACTTCTTGATTTCATGAGGATCCATATATGATATGGAAGCATAAAAATGGCCATTTTGCCCTTGTAAAGAATATTGTCAAAATAAGATAGGTCAAAATAAGGTAGGTTCAAATATGGCAGTTCCAAATATGATAACTCCAAATATGGTAAGTCCAAATAAGGCAAGTTCAAATATGGCAGTTCCAAATATGGTTGGTTTAAATATGACAATTCAAAATATGGTAGCTCCAAATATGACAAGTTCCAATATGACAGTTCCAAATATAACAGGTTTTGAATCTTTATGATGCCTTCCCCTTTTTGAAGGATATCTCTTTGCTAGTTCCTTGCTTTCTTTGTAACCTTGAGCTTGCCCCTAACTTGGTTCATATAATTCCCCCCTCTCTTTCAAAAAGTTTCATCCTCAAATCTTAGCCTATAAGACACAAAAAGAAAAAAAAAACCAATTATAAGAAATAACAAAGATCAATCTAAATATGATTTTACCATATAAATTGCAAGTATCTCTGTGCGGATCAAATACACCTTACATAAAAACATCTATAAAACGGTGAGAACACACCAAAAAAAGAATAAAAGAATGCAAAACAAATGAATAAGACAAAAATAAGCCCTTAAAGATGCCCTCCATTTGGCCTGAAGAAATGCTAAGTTATCAAATTTCTTTTTAACAAAAAAAAAAAAAAAAAAACTAGATAGAGAAAATTTAGGTTTTAGAACAGAACTGGTACTCAAAGAATAGGAGTTAACTTTCAAAAAGCAATTAGCAACAAAAAAAATGCTTGAAATTAGAAGAAAACTTTCTTCCTAACCAATGCCTAAAGTAAGAATAATCATAAATCATTGATTTAGAATCATTAAAATAAGAAAAAGAATAAGAAAGGAAGCATTTTTCACTTAAATAAGAAAAAATGTTTTGACAAGAATTAAAAGAACTACAATTGCTAAAATCACAATTTAAACAAAAGGAAAATTAATTATTTTTAGTTAAATATTTTAAAGAAGAAACGCAAAAACAATAGTTTAAAGAAGAAAATAAACATTCATATCAATAAAACAAAACCCAGAAACATAATAACTAAGAAGAAGAATTATGCCTAAAACAAATAAAACATGTACAATTGTCCAAACAAAAGCTAGAAAACTCCCTTTTATACAGATTTGCAATCTCACTCTTCATTACAACACCATTATCACCAAAATTAAGAGTTAGGTTGTCTTGCTTCCTAGGCTCCTCCATGAAAAACCATTCTTCGTATCCTTGGAAAAGAGACATAAAAGCACTATGCGAAATATTGTAAATTTCATTAGTAGTGTAATACATCCCTTTTAACAAAAACATTATTATGGCCTTTTAGGAAGAATAACTTTCATCGCTCTTTTTTTCACATAAACTTTCTTTTTTCTCACCCTTTCCTTTTGCATGCGCATCTCCTGGGTTTGGTGCATCCACTCTAAGCTCTTTTTTTTTTTCTACTCTTTACTTGCACCTTTGATGGGCTTTCTCACAACTCTCCTTTTGTTGCACAATTATTTCTTTTTCACTCTTTTACACACTATCTCTCTCTCTTTTTATTTTATTTTCTTTTTGAACGTCAACATCACCTTTTTTTTTACAACCAATACATCATCTTGATTAAGAATTACAATTTGAACAAACTTCTAATGGCGGTGCCTCATTATCATGTAATCTAGTACTATCACCATCTTCTAATATTATGCAGACATGTTTAAACTCTTGGCTTTTAATGCTTATATCAATATGTAAAGAAGAAGTTTGAATGCCAAATGTACCTTTAGAAACAAGAATCTCATCATTAATGGTAGCCTTTTGAACTTTCTTTCTATTGGTTTTTGTCATGGCTATCTTTTTTTAGTGGCATTCTTTATTGCCTTTAAAATTGAACAAGTCTCTTTTTATTGCAAATTGATTTTGCATGGCTAGCTTCACTTCTTCTTAAGTCAAAATGGGGTCCTCTCCATAATATTCTCTAGCCAATGTCAATTGTTCCCACCATAAAAAAAAAACATTATCTTCAAATTAAGAAGTAGCAGTTAGTACCTTATTTTCCTCAGAACAATTATGGTATTCAAACACAATCTCTACTTGTTTCTTTCATGCTAAGTACTCCTCAGGACCACCTTTTGCATAGAATTTTTTCATTTTGGACTTATTGTTGTTTGTAGCTCCTATCTTTTCCATTTTGTCCATTAATTTCCCCATCCTTGCATGCATATCCCTTTCCATCTTTTATATGGAATCACTTAAGCTTTTAAGGAGTAACTTCAATTTGGGATCTCTTTCAACTTCCTTTAAATTTCCCATGGTTAATTAATAATTACATAAATCCTCACAAAACACTCTCTTACGTGTTTTCATTCAATTAATGTCACTCACACTCGTGTTTAACTCAAACTTGGTTTTTACCCTCTTATGAGCTCACCACTCTTTGCCTTTTATCTCTAAAGATTCTTTTCTTTAAGTTCTTAGACAACTAAGTTACTTTACGTCAAGTGAAGCTTAAATCAAACACAAACAAGTAAAAACTAGTTCTTAAAACACTTAGAAAACAAAAGAATTGAAAGAAATATAATGGCTTGCAAAAACAAATTTCTAAAGGCCTAATAGTAATCTAAGAATTTAAATGGAAATTTGAAAGTGCAAATTGGTGTTTTGAATATGGTAAGAAATATGCATAGGCCGAATGAGAAAAGGGAATTCAAAATCGGCTTTAAACTACACCTTTGCAATTCTTAGCTTCTTTTCTTTCTTTTCTTTTCTTTTCTTTTTTTTTTACTTTCTTTTTTTTCTTTTCTTTCTTTTTAAACTTTGAAGCTAAAATCAAACTTAGAATTGCAAGCAACACAAAAGAACAATTCAAAAATACAAGGAAACCAAATTTAGCACTTGTAAGGGTATTTTGGTAATTTTACCCTCTCTTGAATTATGGGGTGTGGTTTGGTCCTAGACTTCAGAAAACATCAAAAAGATTATTAGTAACAAAAAGAAATAATTTGGAAGGAAGAAAGATGAAGAAATTGCAAGAATCAAGTTTTCCTTAATTTAAGAAGATTTTGGCAACTCCTAAATTTTAAGGAATTTCTTGAATCAATTATTTCAATTCTACAATTAAAGACACAAAATGGGTTAATTAATGAAGAAATTTGAATTTGGATGGAAGAAACACAAGAAATCAAAGATTTTGCAAAGTTTCTTAATTTAAGGAATTTTTACATAAGTATGAGATTTTGATGGAATTTGAATATGATTTTTCAGTATGCTATTTGATGATGAAACAAGACTAATGAAGGTAAAAACAATGAGAAGAAATAGATTTAAATGCAAGAGTTGAGATATGGTAGAATTGAAGAAGAAAGGTGAAGAATGTGAACAGATGAACTAAAAACAATGCAAGAACATAAAAGATAGATACATTTGATATTGAATTTAGGCTTGGCTCTGATACCAAATGATACGAACGAGGTTGATTTTTGAATCCTTATCCTATGTGACACAAGTCCCAAGCTTTAATTCAAAGATTAAAATAAAATAAACTTTCAAATCTCAATTAGAACTCTCGAAAACTTATTTCTAACAACCTGAATTATAAAGATTTAAGAGGTGTTAATCTCAATCTTAAATTAACTAAGTAATTTAAGACCTAGATTGAGTTTATAAAATTATTAAGAACTCACTTAACAATCTCACCAAGTCCTATTAAGAACTTAAGAAGAGAATTAACTCTCATAAGCAATTTGATTCATTAGTTGAACAAAAAGGGCTAGTTATTGCCTTTTGAAAGCTTCTAGAAAACCTTAAGAAACACTTCCTAAATAGTCTTTGCAATTGTTGGCCAAGGGTACCAAAAAGGGGGTTGAATTTGTAGGCTATTTTAAAATTAATGTGTTTAGGAAGTGAAGAAGAAGATAAGAAAAATCAACATAGAGGTTTATAATGGTACGAGTGTTAACAAACCTTACGTCTACTCCCTAATTCTACACAATTAGGTATTTCACTCAACTAACTTAATGTTTCCAAGCTCACACCAAACTTATACAACTTATGTTTTTAGGCTCACACAAAAAACCTCTCATAATTGTTTTTAACTCACACACCAAACTTATACAACTTGTGTTTTTTAAGTTTTTCATACCAAGGACTTGGAGCTTGTTTCAAACCATATAAGGCTCTATTCAATTTAAAAACATAATTTAGAAAACTATGAGATTCAAAACCAGGAGGTTGTTCAACATACACTTCCTCCTCAATGACATAAAAGCACTATTGACATCCATTTGAAAAGTTTAAAATTCATATGACATGCATAAGCCAAAAGAATCCTAATGGCCTTTAACCTTGCTACGGAGCATAAGTTTCATCATAGTCTATTCCATCCTCTTAGTTGTAACCTTTTGCAACCAATCTAACCTTATTCCTAATGAGGAATCCTTGCTCATCTAACTTATTCCTAAACACCCATTTGCAACCTATAATTGGGTGTTTCTTAGGCCTAGGAATAAGTTCTCACACATTATTTCTCTCAAATTGGTTGAGTTCCTCTTAGATTGTAATCACCCAACTCTCATCATCAAGAGCCTGATCAATAGATTTTGGTTCAAATTGAGAAACAAAGGCAAGATTATTATCTAAAATGTTAAGTTGAGATCTTATACTTACACCCTTTTAAGTATTTATCACCAATAATTAAATCTTTAGGGTGATGCTTAGAGAATCTTTAATCCTTGGGTAGATCTTAACTTGACAATTCTTTGCATTGATGTTGTGGTACTTTATCTACTCTTGATGATTTGTACTCATCATTATCCTTGTCTTTTGCTCTTGTAGTGTGCTCCAATTTCAATTTCTCAAATTCACCTACAAGATTATCAACAAAAGAACCTTTCCCAAGATCCAGCTTACTAGATTCATCAAATACAACATGCATAGACTCTTCAACAACTATTAAACTCTTATTAAAGACACTATAGGCCTTGTTGGTGGTGGAATAACCTAAGAATATGCCCTTATTAGTTTTTTAGTAAAATTTCCCAAGATTATCCTTAGTATTCAATAAATAACACTTGCATCCAAATACTCTTAGGTATGATATCTTTGGCTTTCTACCATTCCATAGCTCATAAGAAGTTTTACTGAGAATGGGTCTTTTGAAAACTCAATTTGCAATATAACATGAATTAATAATAGCTTCAGCCTAAAAGTAATTTGGCAAAGAATACTCATTGAGCATAGTTATAGCCATCTCTACTAGTGTTCTATTTTTCCTCTCTACAACACCATTTTGTTGTAGTGTTCTAAGAGTTAAAAAGTTGTGAAAAAATCCCATTCTCTTAGCAATAAGATTCAAAGCACTCATTTTGAAATTCCTTTCCATGGTCACTTCTTATTAAAGAAATGAAGTAACCCTTTTCATTTTGAATTCTTTTTGTAAAACTTTTTAAAGAATCAAAAGTATCATACTTATAAGCTAGAAAGGACACCCAACTAAACCTAGAGTAATCATCAACTAGGACTAGTGCATAATATTTCCCACCTAAGCTAGCACTCCTAATAGGTCCTATTACGTCCATATGAATTAATTGAAGAGGTTTAGATGTACTTACAACATTCTTTGCTTTGAAGGAAGATTGATGTTCCCCATTTTGCAAGGACCACAAGTCTTATATCTAGAAAACTTTAGCTTTGGAAGACCTTCCATTAGCTTTCTTTTTTATAAGCTTTGCAAGAGCTTCATGCTAGCATGTCAAAGCCTTCTATGCCTTAGCCAAGCTTTATTACTAAGAGACACAAAACACTTAAAAGATTGGTTAGCCAAATTGTCTAAGTCAATTAGATATGTATTATCTTTCCTTTAACCCTTGAAAACTACCTTTTTATCCATTAAAGTGGTAACTCGACATTCTTTAACGTCAAAGGTGACTTCATTACCTTAGTTACATAATTGACTTGCACTAAGCAAATTATGTTGCAAGCCATTAGTAAGTAAAACATCATTAATTAAAGAACAACCATTCTTACCAATAGTCCCAATGCTAATTACCTTACCCTTGGCATTGTTACCAAATGTGACATTGCCACCTTTTTTTTTTTTCCTTTAAGGCCATGAATAGCTTATTATTGCCCTTCATATACTTTGAGCATCCACTATCCATATACCAATCACTTACTTCATTGGTGGCTACCAAACATACCTATACAACACAAATAAATCATCTTTGCTTTGGTACCCAAGTATACTTGGGTCTTAAGGGGTTAGGTTTTGAAGGATCCTCCAACTTAAGCTGAGCCTTCCTAATGTAGTAATAAACATTTATATATCCATATTTCATGCAATAGTGGCATTGAAGTTTAGACCTATGTATCTTTCTCCTATACATTAGCCTTGGTATGAGTGGGGGGTTTTCTTATACCTACATGATGTGTGTGTGAGCATGAACATGTATGAATGGGTGTTGGTAGAAATTTTCTATATATGTTTGAGTGAACATGCCTTTTATTATACATGTATACATGATTGGCCTTTTTAGCAATAGGCTTAGGGCCTTGTTGCACCTTTCCTTTGCCCTTAGGCAAGGGAGGTTTAATGCCTTGGACATTTTTCTTTATAAGAACATCAATACTTAAAGTTTAAGGTGTTGAGGCCTTGATGAAAGTTATGAGTGAGGGAGTAGAAGAAGTAGAGGCTCCATTGAAGCCTACATCATGCCTAATCAAGGGAGGTCTTTGTGATACAATGAATGTATCCAAAGCTTTCTTACCCTTGTGGAACTTAGAAATAGAGTTTCTAAGCTCAATGACTTCTTCTTCCTAAGAATCATTTTCTTTTCTCAATGAAACTAGAGATGAAGATTATTTGGAAAGGCTTTACATAGATTTTTTGAGTTCTTCATTTGAAGCCCTCAATTCACTTACAAGACTAGTTAGGGATTTGAATTCATCTGTTGGACTAGGGTAGTTAACCCTAAGTACTGGGCCTCTTTTGATCTTGACAAAGGGGATTGATAATTTTTAATGTTTCTTTTTAGTGTTTTTTTGCAGTTTTTGTATAAGTCTTTAAGTTAGTAGTTGGATAGAAAACTCAATCTTTAAAGAATGTGAAGTAACTTCTAAATCGTGACCGCAATCTAAAATTCGTAACTGTGATCCATTAGAAGACTTGCTAGAGATCATACAGACAAAATCGTGGAGTCATTCTCAATCGCGATTCATCCAAAGCAAGAACTCTAAAAGTGACAGATGAATTCGTGGTGTAAAGCTTGCCTCAGTCACAATCACAAATTTTGAAGTAACTCAAGATGCAATCAAGTCCACAATCACAGCTTGACAAGTGTCTCAGGTAACCGTTGGAAGTCAAAAATCGCGATGGAAACTTGCTGGTAGCGACCACGAACCCAAAAGAAAAAGATGAACACTTTTGGTAGAGGAATTCGCGTTCATAGTTACGCCTTGTACAAAATAAATCATGATCGCTACTTTTGAGAGCAGGTGAAAGGCAACGACTATATTTTTCTAGTAAACTAATCAGAAGCTGCCACGTGGACTAGCAGTTAGACACAAAAGGGGTTTTCCTTATGGAATTTGAAACTCGCGACAGCGAAACATGACTGTCAAGCATTTAATGCGAAAATCTGTCTAGCACGCTTTAATGATTTTGTACTAGTTTTATTGCAACGTCTCTTTGGTGGGTAAAGGCTATAAATACCTCACCAAACAGATGTAAATGCAAGAGAATTAATAACTTTGTACCCAAACTCTTACAATTTTGTTGTTCACTCTTTTCTAGTCTTTAAGTCATTATTGGGTGTGAGCATAAACACCATTTGTAATAAGTTATAGTGTGAGCCTGTTAAAACACTAAGAGAGGTTATTGTGTTAGCCTGTTAAAATACTAGTTGTAAAGGTTATTGTGTAAGCCTAAAAACACAAGTGTATAGATTGTTGTGTGAACCTTCAAAACACAAGTGTAAAAGTTGGGTGTAAGCTTGAAAACACCTTTGAAAGATAGTGGAATATCCAATTTTGAAGAATTAGGGAGTATACGTAGAGTTGATTATACCCGAACCACTATAAATCTTGTGTTTCCTCTCATCTCATTTCTCCTCTCTGTTTCTAATTTTAATTTTTATACACCAATTCAACCCTCTCTTCTTGGTGCCTAGGGCCAACAAGTGGTATCAATGCATTACTTCACAATCAAACCTTCATTGGGTGAACAAAGATCATGGCACAAGAGGGAATCCACTCATAACTCAAGCCATGAATCAAAGGTTTGCAACTTCTCCCTTTTTATCTTCTTCACTTGAGCTATCATCCCAAGTGGCTTTAAAGCTCTATTTTTTTTCTTTGTCCCCTTTCTTCTTTTTCTTCAACGTAGGACAATCATATTTGATGTGGCCTTGCTTGCCATATTCATAACATGCGACATCATTTGATCTCTCTTTGGAAGTAAGAGTTGCTTTCTTGAAGTTCCTTCTCTCCTCCCTTCTTTTAATAAACTCCTTAGTTTTTCTAAAGAGCATTGCTAGTTCCTCCTCCTCATTGGTACTCTCTTCTTCACTTGAAGGTACTTCCACTTCCTTCTCCTTAGATGTAGACTTGAGTGCTAAGTCTTCCTTTCCTGTTTTTCAGATTTTTCTCCTTTACCCCTCATTTTCTTCATTTCTTTATCTTTCTTTAAGGCCAACTCATGAGTCAAAAGTTTCCCTATCAAGACATTTGTTGGCACCTTCCCTATTTTTGAGTTAGACTCTTGGATACTACATATTCTAACACTAAATTTCTTAAGAGGTAAAGATTTTAGAATCTTAGAATTTACCTCATGAATGGTGAGGACTCTTCCGAACTTCTTCATGTTGGTGACGATTGCTAGGAGTCTATTTATCATGTTCGTGATGCTTTCTTCCTCTTTCATCATAAACAACTCCCACTCTGTCACACACACCTCAAGTCGACTAGACTTCACAAGATAGTGCCCTCATGATAGTTCTCCAATGCCTTCCAAATACCATGAGTAGCTAGGCAATGTTGAACCCTTCTAATTGTTTCTCTTAAGAGATAGCTTAAAAAGATTGTCATGGCTCTTTTATTTCTACCATTATAACTTTTGTGTGCTTCAACCTATTCCTTTCTAGGGATTAGCTCCTCACTTTCATCCACTACTTTGGTGGGTGGCTTACACTCCTTAGCAACAATATCCCATAGATCTACCACATTCGTATCTAGATAGATTTTCATCCTATACTTCCAATAAGAATAGTCTGCTCCATCAAAATACAGCTTGAGGTGAGTGTGAATTCCTTTTTGTGCCATGATCTTTACTCACACAATTAAGATTTTTAGTGAGACTTGGTTGTAATACCACTTGTTGGCCTAGGGCACCAAGAAGGGGGATTGAATTGGTAGGTTGTTTTAAAATTAAAAAGAAGATTTATGTGTTTAGGAAGTGAAGAAGAAGATGAGAAGAATCAACATAAAGGTTTATAGTGGTTTGGGTTTTAACAAACCTTACGTCCACTCCCTAATTCTACATAATTGGGTATTTCACTCAACTAACTTGGTGTTTCCAAGCTCACATCAAACTTATACAACTTGTGTATTTTTGGCTCACATAAAAAACTTCTCACTAGTGTTTTTAGGCTCACACTTTAACCCCTTACAAGAGTTTTAGAATCTAGGCTAACTCTCAACCTACTTATAATGGTGTTTATTGCTCACACTAAACAATCAACCACACTTAAAGAAGAGTAAAAGAATGAGTAGCAAATTGGCAAAAGTTTGGTTCCAATAAATTCAATTCTCTTGCATTTACATCTGTTGAGTAGAACCCACATCTATCAAAGAAATGTTACTCTAAAACTATCCCCAAATCTCTAAGTTGTGCTAGGCAGATTTTGCATTAAATACTTGTCAGCCAGAAGTCATGGTCGCTACTAGCAGTTTGTGGTCATGAATTTTCAATTTGCACTACAGCGCTAGAGATTGCATTAGAGAACTTCATTTTGTGTCTAACGGCTAGTCTACGTGCCACTCATCCATTCGTTGCCCACATAAAATTGTTGTTGTGTTCTACTTGCTACTTAAAAGTCGTGATTGTGAGTTGTCTTTACCTTAGGGGCAACTGAGACCGCGAATTTCTCTGTTTGATAAGGAAATTATAACTTCTTAAGTTGCAATCGCGGCCAGCAATTCACCCTTATGATTTTTGATATTCAATGATTACCATGGACATTTAGAATGTTGTGGTTGTGGTTGTGACTTTACTTCCCTCCTTTGTCACTATAAGATTCGTAGTCGTGACTTAGGATGGATAGCCATCGTGAATTCCTTTATGACTCAAGCTCATTTCCTTTGGCTAAGTTGCAGCTATGAATTCGCCCACAAATTCCTTTAGTCTAGCTCCTTACATCCTTATAACTTATTCACAGTCGCGATTTAGGGGATACAGGCCGCGAATTTGGATGACCTTTACATGGTTAGAGATTTTGATTTCTATCCAACTTCCAATTGAAAAACTATCTTATAAGCTGTAAAACAACACTTAATGAAAACAAAAGAACTTATCAATCTCTATTGCCAAGATCAAAAGAGGTTCATGACTTAGGTTTAACTAACCTAATCCAACAATAATGTACCTAATCTTTTTAGGAAAAAAAGATACTCTTAAGCTAAATATGAAATAACTAAAAGATACATTAGATATCTTCCTAATTGTAAAAGAAGTTTCTTGCATAAGTAAATAATATAAGTTCCTAATTAGAAAAAGGAAAAGAACGATATGTTGAGATATTGTCAATCTTTAAAAGATATTTTGACTTGACTTTTTTTTACTTTTCCTCCATATTTTTTTTTTAAAACTCATTTGCACCCAATAGTTTTTAAACCATCAGGCAGATTAATCAAAGTTCATACTTGATTATCATACATGGATTTCATTTGAGACTTCATGGCCTCTAGCCATTTCTCAGAGTTTGAACTATCATGAACTTTGATATTGTTAGTTAAGAGAAATCCATATCATTCAGGTATCTGACATGTTCTTATAGACCTTCTTAGAGCTTGTGCTACTTGTATAGGTTTAACAACTACTTATGAATCCTATTGAGATTCCACAGGTGGTTCAACATTATGTTGTGGTTCCCAAATTTCTTTGAGTTGAAATTTACTCCCATTGATTCTTTTATAAATGAACTCTCTTTCCAAAAAGACACTATTTCAAGTACAAACACTTTATTTTCATATGTATTATAAAAGTAATATCTTTTAGTTTCTTTAGGATATTCCATAAAAGAGCATTTCTCTGATTTGGGTGCCAATTTATCTAAAATTTGATGCTTCACATAAACCCAATAAATAAGATTCATATGTTTCAAATGATTTAGAATCAAATGAATTCAAAAGTCCATATTATTGGAGCTTTGATATGCATTTCTTATTTATGTGGCCTAAATGATAGTGCTAGAGATAATCAAAATTTGAGTTATTAGATTGATGCTTCTTATTATCAATATTATATATGGACTCAACATTTCTATTTTCAAGATTTAGGACATAAAGACCATTCAATAGATGAACATAACCATAAACCATGTCATTATAAAAAATGGAACATTTATTATTCTTAATGAAAAATTCAAAACCCTTCATGTCGAAACAAGAAACAAAAATAATGTTCCTACTTAAAGTAGGCACATAATTACAATTATTTAATGTCAAAACAAGTCCACCGAGCAAAGCTAACTCATAAGTTCCTACAACTAAGATAGCAACTCTTGCTCAATTCGCAACTCGTAGGTTCACCTCGCCCTTGGCCAAAGATCTACTCCTTTTTAGACCTTGCACATTATTGTAAATATGAGATCCACATCCAGTACCCAATACTCATGAAATGGATTCATAAGTAGATAAATTGACCTCTATAATATGTATATCTAAAGCAGTAACCTGTATGTCTCTTTTCTTTTTTAGATCGTCTAGACAGAGGTTGGAAATTCTCTTCTAATGACCCAACTCATTGTAAAAATGGCATGCTCCCTTCTTTGGAGGCTTAGGCTAAGGGTTAGGCCTAGACTTCTTTAAGTCCTTTGTAGACTTTTTTTTTCCTTTTCCCTTCTTCTTCATACCCTTCCCCTTGTTGACCACTAGAACATCTTTGGCGTTGTTCTTGATGTTTAATTTAGTAGTCTTGAGTGTCCTATGCAATTCAAAAACACTTTTCTCTATATTATGCATGTTATAAATGAACACATCATATGCATCAGACAATGACTGAAGAATGATATCAATATCCAACTCTTGGCTAATGGCAAGGCCAAGTTTCGCAAATGATTAAGATGACTATTCATCTTCAAAACATGCAAACTAACTAAACTACCAACTACTAACTTCCACAAGAGTAAAGCCTTAATAGTATTGAAACTTTCAATTTGAGCCTTCTCTTGGAACATTTCCTTGAGATAACCCACCATAGTATAAGCGTCCATTTACATCAATTGCTTCTTAAGCTTTGATTCCTTATTATCAAGCATGAGGCAAGTGACATCTACTGAGTCATTAAGATGCTTAGTATAAGATCCCTTTGGGCTCTATGAGTACGAACAACAGGCTCTTTAGGGACAAACTTATCTAGGACATATTCCTTTCTTTCCTACTTAAGAACAATTCTCAGGTTTCTATACTCAAATTAGTCCCATTCAATTTATCCTTCTTAAGGATCGATTGCAGTGACAAATTAGAGGAGTTGTTTGAAGCCATAATCTACAACAAAGATATATAAAGTGCACTTAGCATTTTATTAAATATTAACTCCCACTAAATTTTATCAAATCATTAACCCTCAAATTAGAATTTTCAATAATTTAAATAATTAGTGGGCTAAGATCCATATTTCAACTAATTCTAAGTAAGCTTTGGCTTATCACTTAAAATTTAGTTATTTAAGTAGGTAACACTTTACCAATTACATCTTAAGCAACTCTTGGATGACCATGGGATAAGTTCCAAGCTCTTATTTTAATGATTACAAATAAGACTTAGGACTAACATTTGTCTAAGATTGTTTATGTTAAAACTTGCAGGTACATTGATTCCTCAAACTGTAATGATTAAAGAAGAATTTTGCTCTTAGCTCATTTGAGCTAAAGGTTGAAAAACTCTAAGTATTAAAAGAAGAGAATAAAAGCAAACTCAATTGAACTGCCCAATGGGTGTTACCCATTTTCAATAGGCATTGAGAATTGCATAACATGCATTACATTTTTTTTCAATAATTATTGGACAAGTGTTCTAGTGTGAGCTATGCTTTATGAACCTCGTCATGGGCATTGTAATTTTTCCATAGGTGTTAAACAAGTGCTCAAGTATAAGCTATGCTCTCTAAACCTTGCAATAAGTGTCATGATTTCACAACAGAATTTGAACTGGACTTTATAATAGGCATTGGAGAAGTATTTTAGTTTGAGCAATACTATTTGGAACTTGAAACATACATTGTACTCTCATAGCTAGCGTTGAAAAAATGCTCTAGTTTGAGCCATACCTTTTAGACCTCACAACAGAGTACACTCAAATAATCAACAGATGTTGAAAAGTGTTCAACAGGCATTACAAAAATTGCAACAGGTGTTAAATCACTTTTGAAGTTTTTGAAAAACAAAGCAAAAAAGATCACATGTTTAGGAAATCAACAACATGCGTTGAGCAAACTTCCACGAGCATTGAGATTAGCATTAATGTCCATTGCTTATACTAATGGCCATAAGGAAAAAGTGAAATAAACAATTGAAAAAGTCAAAGGAGGAGCCTAGTGCCAATTACTCTCAAACAACTAGTTCCAATGGGCATTTTGATGGGACCAAAGATTGTTGAAGTTAAAAATTAACTTTCAACCACTCGTTTGCTTAAAATCAACAAAGGTTGCTACCTTTCCAATGGGTGTGAAGTTTATTCAATAGGTGTTAATTGCTTATAGTTATAATGTGATGTGACAACTCATCTCTAATGGCTAGTTCCTTATTCAGCCTATAAAAAGGGACCGCTATAAACATAAACAAGTAGAAAACTATTTATTTAAGTGAGGAATCCATTATGGAAGCCATCCTTAACCAAAAAGGCTATTACATTATGAACAAAGAGTGATTTAGCATGCAAAAGGACATTCATTGATCAAGCTTGAGAGTGAACTAAAAGAGCTATCTTCAAAACAAAATTTAAGGGACAAACCTCTTAAGAACCTATGTTACTTAATCTCTCACATTAAGCATATCTTGTGAAAGTACTTTGAGCATTTATTCTTGCTTGAGTGAGAGAGTTTTTCCCTTCTTCTAAAAGTGTAATAATCTCTTAGTTTATGTTTTAGAGTTGAAAGACCATTTAAAATTATCTCTTATGAAAGGTTTGAGGTAGTATTTGGAAACTACTTTGGGTTGAGGTTAAGTAGTACTTATGAACTACTAGTAAGAGATTAATAGTGCCTAAGAATCGATCACTTGTAAACGTTTGGTAAGTGCTTGAAAACTTACTTGGGTAAAGGTTGTTATAGAACCTTAAGCTATCAAAACAATGAAGGCTCTAATGGAAATACTAGAGGAGAGGACATAGGCAAGTTGTGTTGAATCTCTATAAATCTTATGTGTTTATTTTTCATCTATTTTCACTTTTAGTTTGTATTTAAAAATCTACCATTGCCCATTTAACGCCCTTTTTAAGGCACTAAGGGACAACAATTGGTATCAAAGCTAGCCTATTGATTAAGCTAAAATACATAGGGCAAAGATCATGGCAAGTCATGAAGAATCATAATCCATCTACAAGCCTCCATTTTTTCCAGGGAGATAACTATGGTTAATGGAAGAATCATATGGAGATTTTCCTTGATAATGAAACCATTGACCTATAAGACATTGTTGAGGAAGGAAAAGAAGTTCCAACAAAGTTAGTTAGAGATGTTCTTATACCAAAGCCAAAGAATGAGTGGATTGTAGAAGAAAAGGAGACAAACCTAAAAAATAAAAGAGCAATGCATGTTTTTTTTGTGTAATCCACAAGTCTCAGTATGCTAATCTACAAATGTGTACATTAGCCAAAGAAATATGGGACACATTATAGACTTAGAAAGAAGGAACCAGTAAAGTAAAAAAAGAAAAAGATATATATGCATACATACATGTATGAAACATTTGTATACCAACCTAGTTAAACTATCATTGAGATGTACAATGGATTTATAAACATTATGGGCACTCTCAAGACTTTGGGAAAGTTATAGAAAAATAAGGAAATGGTAGCAAAAATTCTAAGAGCTCTTCCCAAAGATAAGTGGGAAGCTAAAAGACAACTATAAAGGAAACTAACAAATTAAAAGTCCTATCACTTAATGAGCTTATGGGAAAGTTATTGGCTTATGAGATTATTCTTAAGAAGTCTGTTGAAAACATAAGGATGAAAAAGAAAGACTTGGCATTGAAAGCCAAAGAGGTTTGTTCTAAAACTCCTTATTCTTCTTATTTACAAACTTATTCCTCTTTTAGTGATTATGAAAATAGTAGTGAAGATGGGCATCTTGCTTGCATCATCAATCAAGTAAAAAAAATTCCTTTTAAGCAAAAAAGATAGAAAGGCAAGGAACTATAAGGATAAAGGCACCAAGAGTCAATTCACCTATTATAAATGCGATGAGAAAGGGCATATAAAATCAGATTGTCTTAAGATCAAGAGTAATAAGTTTCTTTTTAGAAAATACACCTCTAAGAAACGAAAATAAGTGTATAAATCCACTTGGGATGACACTAGTGACTTTGAACCTGATGAAGATGATACAAGAAAGGAACTTGCCAACCTTTGCCTCATGGAAACTAAGGAACAATCAAATGAATTCTTAAGTGAACACATATCTAACAGTGATAGTGACAATGATCGTGATGGTGATAAAGAGGTAAATTCTTTTCATTCCTACTTTAGAGATAAGTTGTACTTTGTAATTACAAAAGTCACTATGAGTATTGAGACTCTCTAGTCTAGCACCTTCTCTATTCAAAAAGAGAACAAATCTTTAAAAGAATATGTTAATGGTTAAGAAACTCTAACTAAGAAGGTAGAGTCTCTCACAGCTAAGAACCTTAAGCTAAAGGAAAGTCTAAGCAAGTTTACTAAAGGAAAGCAGAAGTTAAACTCCATCCCTAAGGCTTAAAGGAGTCTATCCATCAAATATGGATTATGCTACAATGCCACTACTTCAGCTATTCCCTGCACCTCTCAAACAATCTCTATTAAGGCCAAAGAGAATCATGTTTCTAACTATGTTATGAAACAAAAAATTTTCAAAAGGGAAAGGAAAATTATCAACACAATCACACATAATTAAGAAATGCTCCCCTTAGAGCAAATTATACGTAGATGTATCACTCTTATAAGCCTAAGAGGCAAAGCGTGCAAAGAAACAAAAATTAGCATAATTTTGGGTATATACACATACAACACAAGAGAGTTCCTCATATAAGAAATACTCCTAAACACACTACTTAAATAATCTACAAGTCTAAGAGACATTATATACATATACCACCTAAACGTAAGATACCGGCTCACTTTGATGGTGATTATTTCTATTGTGGTAAATATGGCCACAATTCCTACCATTGCCAATCTAGAAGGCATGATAAGTAGTTGGCAAGAGCTAACTCCTTAGGACCAAAGAAGGTTTAGGTACCTAAGATATAACCATCCTTATTTTACAGATGTGCTTGAAATCTCAAGTTAGAAAGCAAGAGTGTTATCTTGACCATAGATGTTCAAAAGACATGATGAAAGAAAAAAAATTCTTCTCACACTTAGAAAAGATTGAAGGTCTTGGAAATGTGCCTTTTGGAGACGATAGCAAAGCCAAAATTATTGGCATAGATAAAGTTGGTAAGGATAATGACTCACCTATCCTTGATAAAGTACTGCTTGTTGATGGACTTAAGCACAACTTACTAAGTGTAAGCCAATTGTGACACAAAGGCCTTAGAGTTATGTTTGAGCCATAAGCATGTTATGTATCAAGGATATGTGACAACAAAATTATGTTTATTTATATAAGAGTTATTAATATTTATGTAATTGATTTAAACTCTCTTGTTAACCATAATGCAAAGTGTTTAGTTTTAATAGTTGATAAAGGTAAAACTTGGCATAGAAGGCTAGGACATGCTAGCATGGAACTCCTCTATAAGCCAAAGAGAAGAAACTTGGTTGAAGGTCTACCTAAAGTCCAGTTCATAAAGGAAAGAGTTTGTGAAGCTTGTTGAAGAGTTAAACAAGTTAATTCCTCATTCAAACTAAGAATAAGGGAAGTTCTTCTAGACCATTGCAATTGCTTCAAATGGATCTTTTTAGCTCCACTAAGGTAGCTAGTGTAGGAGGCACACATTACACATTTATCATTATAGATGATTACTCTGGATATACTTGGGTGTTGTTCCTCGCTCATAACGATTATTGTTTTGATGTTTTTAAAACCTTTTCTAAGAGAATTCAAAACCAAAAGTATTTGAAAATCTTTTATATTAAGAGTGAACATAGAGTTGAATTTGAGAATGATAAGTTTCATAGCTTTTGTGATGAGTATGGTATCTCACATAATTTCTCAACTCCTAGAACTCCACAATAAAATGGAGTGGTGGAAAGGAAAAATAGAACTCTTTAAGAAATGGCAATAACCATGTTGAACGAGTATAATCTTTCTAAGTACTTTAGGTTGAAGTTGTAAATACTTCTTGCAATGTTTTAAATAAAATCTTATTAAACCATTGTTAAAGGAACTTCTTATGAGTTGTGGGAATAATAAAAAGCCCAAGATTGCATATTTCAGAGATTTTGGTTATAAACGTTTTATTCTGAACACTAAAGACAACTTTAGTACGTTTGACTCCAAATCTTATGAAGGAATTTTCCTTGGATACTTTACCACTTATAAAGGGCATAGTCTTCAACAAGAAAACACTTATTGTAGAGGAGTTTATGCATGTTATATTTCATGAATCTAACCCCACTTCTTCAAGAAAAGAAGAAGATATTGATGATCTTATAGGTCCTTTGAGTGAGCTAAACATTAGAGAAGAAGGAAAGAATATGAAAGAGCTACAAGACATGAGAAATGAAAGAAATAAAGTCTATCTCCTCCAACTCCTAGTGAAGAGCAAACTTAGCTGGAAAAGGATTGGATTTTCATGATAGATCATCCAAAGATTTTATCATTAGTGATCTATCAAGTCGGGTAACAACTAGATCATTTATTAAGAATGCATACACTAATCTTGTTTTTGTATCTCTTATTGAGCCTAAGATCATAAATGAGGCTATTAAATATGAACACTGGGTTCATAATATGCAAGAAAAACTCAATCTAAATGAAAGAAATAAAGTATAGACCCTAGTTCATCGACCTTATAACCATTATGTTATTGGAAGTAAATACGTATATAGAAACAAACTTGATGAACATGGAGTCATTGTTAAGAACAAAGCTCGATTAGTAGCCAAAGGCTATAACCAAGAAGAAGGGATTGACTTTGATGAGACCTTTACAACTATAGTTAGACTTGAAGCCATTAGAATTCTCCTTGCATTTGCATCTCACATAGACTTCAAGTTGTACCAAATGGATGTCAAAAGTGCTTTCCTCAATGGTTACATTGAAGATGAAGTCTTTTTTAAACAACCTCTTAGATTTGAAAGTCATTGCTTTCCTAATCATATATATAAGCTTACCAAAGCCTTATATGGCTTAAAGCAAGCTTTAGGAGTTTGGTATTAGAGATTGAGCAACTTTCTTGTAGAGAAAAGATTCACTAAAAGATTGGTGGATGCAACTCTATTTTCTAAGAAAAAGAATAGAAACATATCATTAATGCAAATATATATATATATATATATATATATATATATATATATATATATATATATATATATATATATATATTATAACATATTTGAGGGCTCTATTGTTATTAGATCGCGAGATATATCTATAGTGATGGAGAGTGATTGTG
>CATIWR010005696.1:0-12918 GCA_949677035.1 Omphalea diandra | reverse complement strand
ATTTTTCTCCTTCTCTTAGCATTTCTTCTTCTTCAAATTGTTTTTCATGTTTTTCTTCTTGTTTTCAACATGATAGTTCTTCTTATTCATGTTTGAACATTTTTAATCCTTTTTGTTTTAGTGATAAACATTTTTCTTCATTTTTTTACGTTTCAAAGAACTCTTTTTGTTTTAAACGTTTGTTTCCTTTTAAATTCTGTTATAGCTTGTCTTCTTTTAATTCTAGGAGTTTGACTTCTTGTAATTCTTGTTTTTACAAATATTGTTTTCATTCTAAAAGTGTGTTCTTTTTAAAAGACCTTAGTTCTTATTTTTCAAAATTTTGTCTTTCTAAATGTTCTTCTTCTTGTTTTAAAATTTATAAACCATTGTTTTATTCTTCTTTCTATTTTAGGTGTTGGTTAGGAAAAAAGTTTTCTTTTGATTTAAAATATTCTTATGTTTCATATTCTTATTTGATTTTAAAATCTTCTTTTGATAAACCTAGATCTTCTAGTGGTTTTGTTTTAAAGAAAATTGATGCTTTAGTATTTCTCCATACTATATGGAAAATGTGTACTATGGTTTATTTTAGAAGTTTGATTTTGATTCAAACTCTTTTTTCTATACTTTTACTACATTTGGCATATACTAACCCTATTGTAGGTATTGATCCGGGTGGAAAGACTTACAATTTGTGTGATAAGTTTAATTAGGATTCTTTTTGTTAGTTCTTGTATTTGGTTTTTTTTCATTTTTTTTTTTTGCTTTCTTATAAGTCTAGATTTGAGGACGAATCCTCTTGAGGAAGGAGGGAATGATGCAAATAGCTAAGGCTAAAGCGAAGGATCCACTTCAACTTCAAGGCCCAATCGTAAAGGGAAGGCTAAAGAAGTTTAAGGATGAAATTGGAGCATTCATATAATAAGGAATTATACTTTGATTCGCCCAAGAAGAGCAAAAGATGCGTGAAACCAATTAAAAGCTGATGGGAGCTTAAACTCTTCAAATGAAACACTTAACTTAATACAATGGAGCCCAACTTATGGAGAGTATCCAAGTATGACCCAATTTGGCCAAGGCATGTAAAAAGAAGCCCAAGGCATGTAAAAGGAAGCCCAAGTCATGTAAGCAAGGAAATAAGGCCCAAAGTCAAAGATTCTTGCAAGATTTCCTTAGTTGGCAATATTTCCTAATGCTATTAGGATTTCCTCATTAGGTTGAATTATTTTCCTTTTCTATTTAGGAAGAGTTGTTCTTTAGTTAGGAAAGTATATTGGTCTAATCTTGTTGACCAATCATAATGTTTCTGTAGTTTTTCTATTTAGTTTAGGATTGTCTTTTCCTTATTACATTAGGAAATATTGAATTCTGTTACGGAATGTAGACCAAATCCTAATTGGTTTTGGATTAAGCATTGTAAGGTTATAAATAGCCCTCATATTCTGCCAAGAGGGAAGAATTCAATCAATATTATTATTGTTAGCAATTTTGCTTGTTAGATTAAATTCTCTTCTTGAGTTCTTGAGTGGACTTGGTGAGATTGTTGAGTGAAGGCTTAATAATTTCACAAACTTGTTAATTCTGATCTTAAATTGGCTTGGTTAATTTAAGGTGTGAGTTAACACAACTTTGAATCTTTATAACTTAGGTTGTTAGAAATAAGTTTTCTAGAGGTATAGTTGGGATTTGAAGATCAAAACTCCAATACTTCATTTGATAGATTTTGGGCAACTGTTCTTTATCATACAAGTAAGGATCAATCCAACCTTGTTCGTATAAAAAAGTAAAGCAATAAAGTATAACATAAGTTCATAAATTGTATAAAAAGTTTTAATCATTTTCTTCTTCTTATTCTTCTTTTAATTGTATTATTCACTATCTACTAAGTCTTTTGATTGATTTAACTTTTCCTGAGTAGAGGAGTAGGAGTAGGATTAATGAGAAAGCAAAAGTGCTTCAAAATTTGATTCCTAATTATCACAACGTATGTAATGTAATATCTATGTAGTATGCTTGTCCTTGTCCATTATTTTATGTTGTATTAATATGGTACTAAAATTTATAACAAATATAATAGCACAGAAAATTGGCTCTGCTTTGGTCAAAATGAATTATTATAGGCCTATTTCCATTTCTACTTATGGTGATACTAATGAGATTCACTCCATAGTCCAATAAGCTTTCTTTAATTCTAGCATTGCACTTAATCATGGCCTTGCTAGTACCCTTTTTTTTTTTTTTTTTTTGTTATTTTGGTGATTTGTGTGTTGGGTTTTTATTTTTTTTGGTGGAAATATCGATCTTGACTTCTAGGTTGCTTTAGTTGTAACTGATTTATTTTTTTCAAAATTATGCTATTATTTGCTCTATATATATGGGGTATGCAATTGTGTTTTTCTTTTTGGTTGAACTATGAACTTTGTGATTAACACTTCATTATCATTCTTAAAGTTTCAATTTCTATTACAAAAAGAAATTATGTGCTTGAAAAGGCTTTAACTTTTTATCAACTCTTTGGAGTACACTTTGGTGAGAAAGTGTGTTACTGCTGCTAGGTTGTTTAATAAGCAAACAAAATTGTACGTTTATCTTGTTGAGCTTAAAAGGTTTTAAAATGTGCTTCTTAATACTCCACATGACTGAAAATTTAATATTTGATGGCTGGAGAGCTCTGCAATCACATAACTTATTATTGTTCTTATACCTCTTATTAGACAAGAAATATAGGGATGAATTATGTTTAAAATTACATTGATGCACTTGCAAGGAGGGATATGTTCACACAAGCGATTAGCTCAAAAGAAGATAACAGGTGAAAAATGAAAATTTTAAGCATATAAATAAATATACCACTTTAAATTAAATTATTTATAAGTGAAAATTGTATAGAGACCTTGTACACTTGTCACTAAAGTTAGAGAATGGAGCCTATTTAAGGTTTCAATTATTATTTAAGGTTTGATTTTGTTAAATTTGCATGGGTTTGATTATATTTCACCTTTCTTATGGTGACCTTTATCTGCCTCTTGCAGAGACCTTGTATGAAATTATGAAATTATTTCCTTATCAGCCTTAGGTTTTATATAAATAAAATAAATGGAGCTAAGGTAGAACAAAAAAACACATAAAAGTGATAGTGTTAAAAAGTGGTTATAACTTCTTTGTGACATATCCCAGTTCCTTATTTTTTAAGTATTTGTCACGTAAAGATTAGTTATGCAGCCAATAATATGGCTTGTTTGTTATTTTGACTTTATTGTCCTACTTCAAATTAACTCTTTCTTTCTATATGTTGGCCTACTTTGTGTTTCACTACTTTTTATCATGTTTATGGTAAGATATTGTTAAGATATTGTTCTCATATAATTATTAATTGTTTATGCAAGTAAGTGTTAAAGATGTCATTAATAAAATGATTTTCTTGTAAATATGTTGTGGCTAGATTCCTATTTTTCAAGATAGTTTGTTGAGATTATAATTGCGTTTTTATTTTTCTACTATTTTGGATTTGATTTATATTTGATTTGGATATAATTTGACTTGAATGTAATGTATATTTGATTTGGATGTAATTGTATATTATTATTTCTTTCTAATATAATTTTTTATTATTTATTAATCTTAATATTTTATATTTAATTTTAATTTTTTAAAAAAAAATACATAAATAATACCATTAAATGAAAACACAATATTAATACTTTAAAAAATATTTTACAAATAATTTTAAAATATAAATTAAAAAAATCTCCAAAATAAGAAGACTATTTAGAGATAACATAATGTGGTCTCTAAATAGCAATCACTATATGGTCTTTAAATGGTCCTTGTGGTCTCCCATGGTTAGCATTTAGTAACTAAAAGGAGATTATTTAGCGACCACATAATGTGGTGTAATATCTTCAACTTAATTCATTTGCATTTTAATTGTGTTATATTTGCATGTATGTATCACATGACATAAGCATGACAATAACACTTATATTATTGCATTTGAAACATTTGAATATGAATATGGTGTTTGCATAGTCACATAACAAGTCACATGTGGTATGGATATTGCTATAACATAAGTAAGAGTATCATAGAACTTATTAAATTTATAATGATTTTATGAAAATTACAAGAGGAAAATAGGTTAAGAAGAATGAAGGAAAAGGACAAAAAAAGAAAATTTAAAATTTCAACTAATAAGAACAAGTCACCAATCTTTTGTCCCATTAGATTAAGATTGCAAATTAGATTCTCTATCATTAAAGGCTGATAATAGAGGAGAAAAAATATAATATAGCAGAAAAGGGTGAACAAAACAAAGAAAGAAAAACAAATAAGAAGAAGGAGAAAGAGGGAGAAGGAGAAACTAACTACAAAGAAATATTGAGGTTTTCCTAGACTTGGTGAAAGGTATGCAATTTCATATTTGTTCCTCCATGAATTTTTTCCTCCGTGGCATATTAATCATGTGCAATTAGTGGGAGTTATAAAGTTATTGTAGTTAGAATTCATGTGTGAGAATTTGTTGATAGCGAATATGAGCTGAATTCTTTTAATTTTATTTTAAGGGCAAACTATTGCACCTCTGATTTGATAACCCTAGAAGATAAGTTAGGCAAGGTTCAAAGCATGAAAGTTGTAGGTTTATGTATTATATAAATGTTTATAGAACAGGTTTACCAAATAAGTTGTGTGTGAAGAGATATTGTCCCTTGATTGTGACTAATTCCTATTGAAACCTACTCAGCTATTCGTCATATTTTCCAAGAATTTTAGGGGACTAGAGTGAGAATTAGATGAAGTTCAAAACATGTTTATTCTAAATTCCTATAAAATAGTTTTCCTTAATAATTTGTATGTTAAAAGATATCATTCTTTTATAAGGACTGATCTTGAACTTATTCATGCCAACAAAGTTTGAGATTGACCACTAATTTTTAGGACCTTCAAAGTTGAATTAGAGAATTTTTTAAAGATGAAAATTGTTCATTTTTATGTTATCTAATTGGTTTTAAAGCAATTTTTCAATTTGACTTCTATTATTTGAGATATGCCTAAGTTTACAAGACTATAAGCATATAATTGCACCTAAAATAGGAAAAATTTCTAAAATTCACCATAAATTGTGTAGTTCATATTTTGGGATGAATTTTGGATACTTTATACCCATATTTTTCTAGTTTAAGTAAAAAAAGAATTAGGTCATTAGAATTTATGGGGCATAATTAATTACAAAGGCAACTTACTAAGGTCATGATATATTACTTGAATCTACATGCATGATGAGATAAAAATCTTACTTTATCATTATGGATTGATTTGGTGTATTGAAATAGCTCCTCAAAGGCATTGAAGATAATATTAGAAATGAGCACCAACCATCAATGGCTTAATAGCTTGAAGGAGGAGAGAAGTAAATAGCTAATAGTACTTAAATAGGTGATTGGTTAAATGTTATGAACTTATACTCAATGGATTGAAATGTTGTTTAATGAGATGATATTGATGAATACTTTCATGAAAGGATTATTATATTCTTGAATTATTTATTTTTATGAGATATTGATAAATTGTGACTTGAGAATGAAAGTTTGTTGTGATATGATTTGCTAAGGTTGATGGGTGTTGCTATTTAGTCATTATATTGCCAGAATTTTGTTGGATTTATAAATGATTTTCTAAATAATTAATACTTGATAATGTTGAGCAAGCAACAACATTTGATAGTCTATGTGACAATGAACTATAACCTATGTAGCAGTAATATATGATCACTTGTGTGACAACAATATTTGATAGCCTGTGAGATAATGATATCAATAGCCTATATGGAAACAAAATATGATAGCCTATATGGCAACAACACTTGAAAACCTATATGGCAATGATATCTTTTAACCTATGTGGCAATAAAATATAATAGGTTGTGTGGCAACAATATTCGATAGCCTATGTGGCATTAAAGATTAAAACTTTTTATTTCATGCATGGATGAGATGATGGGCTATTTAGATTTAAATGCTTGTTATATTATTTACAATTGAAGTATCATTAAGTGTTTACTTATTAAGTATGAAATCACTTTTTTGCTTTTAATTTTCTTTGAGGAAGATTAGACTATAGATTGCATTCAATTTGCATTTCAAAGTTGTTGTCGAGTAGTCTGATAGAGATTGAACTAGTATGCAGTCTTTTAGTATTTTGGTATGTTTAGCCATGTATATTGTAAATAGTTACTATGTTGTAATAAAAGATATATAGTGTCAAAACAATTGAAGAAAGTTCTTTTAATGATAATGGGATGAAATGAGAGAATTTTAGTGATGTTATGCCATTTTAGTACTTCATACTCTATGGATGAGTTATTACATATGCTTAAAGATGATTGTTAAATATGGATTAATAACTCAAGTTACCCAATAAACTAAGTAAATTAAAAAAATTGATAAGGGATGTCACATGTGGTCTCTAAATAGAGACTACAATATGTGGTCACTAATGTAGTCTTTATTTTAGAGACTGCATATAAAAAGTGGTCACTAACTCCTCTACAATAATGATTTTAGAGACCACAAAATGTGGTTACTAAAGTGGTTGCCAACCACTTAGAGACCACATATTGTGGTCTCTAAATCCTATGTTTCTTTGTTTTGTAGTGAAGGAACCTTGAGAAAGAAGAGATGCATCTAACTAAGGAGATTCAAGGAGATTATGGCTTCTATTGCCATGGAATTGAATTTTTTTTCTTTTTTCCCTTTTCTTTCTTATGAACTAAAACTGTCAAGGCTAGTGTTGTAAATGGATCTTATGTAATAACTAATGGTTTTCCTAAATTAAGTCTTTTGAATTTTCATTCATTTTATGTGTTAGAAATTATTGAATGCTTTATGTTATTGATTGATTGGCCATTAATCATATTTAATTCTATGAAAGGGCTGTCGTCAGATGCTTTTCATGGAATTAATCTTCAATAATTCCTTTGCTTTGTTAGGTGTTGATAAACCTTAATAAAGTATTGTGATAATTGAAGTCTTGTATGAATAAGCCATTGCATGAAGTTTAGCTTTTGTGTTGAGAAACCTTCAGCTTAACATTCTTTTGAATATTGAATAATACTTGAGAATGATTAATTGATTACCTTAGTGACTTGATAGTAGGACTTAGTGAATGAACCAACTAGATGAAGATTAGGAATTCCTTAGAAGTTGCTAAGTGAAGTTGAATACCTAGCCACCTCTCTTTATTGACTGACTCCAATAATTCTATTGTCATTATATAGTTTTATTTTCTTTTTTACTTTAGTTCTCTAGGTAATATAAGATATAAAATACTTAATACTTAAAATCGAGCCTCCAGGAAATGATATCCATATTGTTAGTGACTTATGCACTTAGAGTTTAAGGGTTTTTATACTTAGCACACACTTGTCATCAATATAAAAGTAACATGTATTCTTATGAGATGAAATAAAATTCCATTATGCAGTGTTATGTTTAAATGTTCTGTGATGTGAGGGTAATTCAGGGAAAAAGTGGTAATATAAGGAATAATAACTAGTTATGCAAGGATTATAATCTATACGAATTGAATGATATGTTATGCTTTCATGACATGGTTGGTGGGGAAATTCCCTACATAAGAGATAAGTAAAGGATACAACTAGAGAGGCAACTCCCATGAGAAGCCATGGCTAGAAAGACAACTCCCATATGCAAGACATATAAGAAAACCAAGTAAACATTCCCATGGACTTGACTATCCATATATGTAATGTTTTCCTATGCAAGTGATGTATGCAGATGATGTGCCATATTGTTAGAAATGCATTGCTATGAAGAAATGTGAGCATGCATATGGACAATATAAATTCCTCATTGAGCTTCTGATAAGGAGTTCACCTCCCCTCAACATACAAATTATTTTGCAAGGTAAGCATAAGACTTATGCTATGGATATATACTTGAGGTTAAAGGCTAGATATAAAGTTTTAAGTTATGAATAACATATTGTTAAGCACTACATTATTTCTTCATAATTGCTTATAGTAATTATGTATATTTATAATTGAAAGAGTTATAAATGTATTAAGCAAATGTTAAGTTAGATCCTATATTCTTAGTATACTCCATAAAGTTTAAGTTATAAATAATGTGATGTTTATATGTCTAGGGTTAATATAATTTAAAATGATTATGTTGTTAAGGCATACTAGTATTTACGGCCCATGTAGGATGAATGTTGAATGCTTATGATGTAACATCCCTATCCACATTCATTGGCATTCTCACATTAATATAGTAATTGTATAAATGATTTTAAATTCCACAAAAACATTTTCATTAGATAAATGATCATTTAGACATGTGAAATGGATAAGCACGATGATGACTTTTGCACAATTGCATTTGGGACACTTGAACATATATGTAATGTTTGCTTAGTTGCATGGAAAATTATCCTATGTTGTGTACATGTTACTACATCATAAATGATGGTGTTTTAAAGCTTATTTAAAAGTATAAGGAGCATATAGGGATTAGGAGATGGATGGAGGTGGTGAAGGAGTGAAGAAGTGGGACTAAAAGAGGAAAATGAACTTCTAACCAATAGAAATGAAACACCATAATTTTGTCTTATTATAATAGGTTTACAAGTGGAATTTTTCACCTTTTAGGATCAAAATAGAGAGGTTAAACATGAGGTATAGTAGAAGAAATAGAGAGCTAAGGAAGAATGAAAGAAAGGAAGAAGAAGAAGAAGAAGAAGAAGGAGAGGGAGAAGAGTGAGTTGCTGCCTAAGAAGGAATCCTAAGGTTTTTTGGTTCTGGGAAAATAGGTAAGTTAATTTATCTTCTTCACACATGAAATTAACCCCTCATGACATGTTAATCATGCATGGTTTATAAGAATTATGGAGTATTTGAGGTAGAGCTCATGTATGGAAGTTGAAATTCAAGGGAAACAAGAGCTGATTATGTTGGTTTTGTTGTTAGAGTTGAATTTTGTACCCATGATTTCATAACCCTAGAAGAGGAATGAGGAAAGTGTAAAATATCAAAGTTATAGCTTTATGCTTCATATAAATTAATGTGAAACATTTTTGCTTGATTTTGTGTGTGTGAGGAGATATGGCTCCTTTAATAGGGCTAGTTCACAACCAACCAAAATCACCTCAGTCTTTCCGTTTTCATATATTTTGATGACTTTATGTGTTGATTTAGATAAAGTGTAAAACATGAAATTTGTAGGGTTATATCCCCTTTAAATACCTATAAAGCAATTTTGATTGATTTGTTATGTGGTAAGAGATATTACTCATTAATTATGACTAACCCTGTACCCAGATGAAACCTCATTAGTCTTATAATTATGTTTTCTAAGAATTTGATGGCCATAGATTCAAAATTTGGTCATGTGTTAAACTTGAAAGTTGTATATATATGTATTATCTACATTATTATGAAATATGTTTGCCAAATTTAGTATGGTTGCTAAGATATTACCCTTTCATCATGACTAATTGTCACTATGTTGAAAACCTGCTTACCCTGAGATTGGTCATTTGTTTTGGTGACTTTATTGATTGAATTAGACAAAGAGTAAAACATGAAAAATGTTCCTTTATTTGTTTTTTAATTTTTGGTAAATTAGTTTTGCAATTTGATTTGTGCAATTTGAGATATACCCAAGAATGTAAGACCTATTCAGACTAAGATGACAATGAAACAGAGCAAAATTCAAAAATTCACCATGTCTTATATTGACCTGAAATTTAAATATATTGTATAATTATGTGTCTATTTTATTTGAAAAAAAATGAAGTTAGACCAAAAATTCAAATATGTTGTATAATTATGTGCCTATTTTATTTGAAAAAAAGAATGAAGTCATTTGGATAAGTATATCAAGAGTTATTATTATGAGAGTGTAGTAAGGTCTGGCTATTATATAAGGAAACTATCATGAACACTAGGTCCACTTTTATGGATCACACCATAACTTGCATACCAAGCATTCATAATCATTTTGACATACTTATAACCATGTATGTATCAAATGTTAGGATCTCAACACTTTGAAAAAGCCCTGGAGAGAGAACCATACCTACCATAAAGGTTGGTCACATCAAAAGGTAAGCAAAAATCATAATTAGATTCTAATATGTATGTGTGTTAATTTTATGATATGATTATGTTCTATTACATGTATATGTGATTGAATTGTTACATTTTACATATGAATGCATGTCAAGTGAGAATGATATGCTTTTAAGGATTTTTTGGTATACCATTATGAATGAACACGTGCATACGAAACTAATAGGATGTTGTGATCGGCTTGTCAAACACATGCAAATCACTTGGAAAAAGGATCAATATGTCCTATTGGCACATGTTAATGATCATCTGATCCACTTGTTATATGCTAACCAACAAAATCAAATGTCATTTGAATCACATGAATTCCTAGGAGCAGTGTTTGCCTTGCAAGGTCATGACAAAAATCAATCTATTGCACTTGTACTTGTATAGTCAATTGTTATACTTGTAATATATCTTAATGATATTTGATTATTGGTTGTGCCTTAAGAATCTAATTATTATTTTTATTCATTGAGTTAGGACTCGCCAAATCACAATTATGTTTTTCAGATACTGAAGCATAGGGTTTAGATACTTTGGTGCAGAAAGTTTTACATAGACACACATAGACCACAGGTCATCAGCTGAATTCTAAATCTCTCTCTCCTTATGTCATGTACATATATATAGAATGGAACTAGTTTATGGTCACTAGCATTGAATATTAGTTAACATATATGTACATTAAATACATGCTGTAATGTGTAAGTATGATGAATAAACCTTCATTCATATGCATTTTTTGACATGAATGCCATAATTTGTAAATGAAAATGGTTGTTACATATGATAATAGAAAGAATATTATGGCAAGAGTGACCTTAAGTGGACCCTGATTTTAATATTGTTTAAATAAGAGAGTTTTATATTTCATGATTTGTATATAATAAAAGGCAAGAAAAGAAAAAAAAAAAAAAAGAAATCAGCTAGTGAGTCTAGACTCCCTAGGTCATGACATGATAAGAAATGAATTAAATGACCATAGTATAATGTAAAAAAGTCTTTTATGAGATGTTTAGGATCAAGCTTAGTTTGAATTCCTATCTACCATTTATATTATCCTATGAATCTAAAGCAGGGCAAACAAAAGCTAGTAATATTTATGGTTCAACAAGTATAAATTTAAGATTTAAAGTATCAAAAAGTTTAGAAATAGGCTTTAAACATGAGTAATTAGGCTTATTACAGGTTACAAAAGCCTTAAGCCTTATCGTTCTCTAATGCTAACACAACCTAAAATTATAGTTGTGACAAAATGCATGTCTATTTTAAGTTAATAATTACAAAACTAACAACATGAACTGACATGGAATCCATTTCGAACAAAAGTTATGGCAATAGGAAAGATTCCATGAATGATGTTATGCTTAATTTGTTCATAGGTATTTAAAGAGTTTTGAGCCTGATTTGGTGTTAATCTATGTTTAAATTAAGTTGTTTTGAGTTAATTTATATTATTTCCCACATTTGAATGCTTAGTAGGCATTTTAACAAGTTTAGAGAGAATTCAGACCAAAATAAACAAAGGTGATAACTTTAATAGCCTAGCTAGAAATTTGGATATGTGAAGACAAAATGCATGTTATTGCTCCCACGACTAAAGTTGTAAGCTATGACTTCCTCTAGCCTAATGAAAGTCACAAACTACGACCTTGACGCTCTGTAACTTATTATCTTACTTATTTTTTAGGTCTTTTAAAGGAATATTTAAAGCAAACTTATAGGGTTTTCAAAGTAGTTTTTTAAAGGAATAAAATAAAGGAAAACACAATTTAAACTAAGATCAAATGTAAGAGTAAAAAGATCTATTGGATAAAGGAAGAAGAAGTGGAGAAGATTTATCAAGACCATCAGAAGATTTCACCTTTCCTTCTCTTATTTCTTATTTCTATTGTTAAGATAAAGCTTTTGCTTTTGGATTTGGATTGTTTTGTTAGTATGTTAGCCTAAATCTTTGATTTAAGACTTGACGTAGCCATGGATAATGATTGATTGATTTATGATTTTAATGACCATATTGGGATTTTGTTCTTTTGTAGCTAAATAGTACTTGATCTTAATGTTTGTGATTACTTGATCACCAATTACATGTAACATCCATATTCATATGACATAACCGTATTCATATTTGCTCTGATACCACTAACTGTAATGACCATGTTCATGTTTACAAATCATGTTGCTCTGATACCACTAAATATAATAACCATATTCATATTTGCTCTGATACTAATAAATGTAACAACCATTGATACCACTGAATGTTAGCATTTTTTTTTACTACCATAATATGTTATGCTATAATCGGTACCTATCAGAGCACTCAACATCCGGGATTTGCCCATCGGCCCCGTGATGTCATACATACTAGGATTTGCACGTCTACCCCGCGTATGCTTAAGCCCTCTCTGATACCAAAACTGTACCATCTAAATTCATTTATCAAAACAATAACTGTGACCTCCATTGTTCTTATTTATAAATCAGCTTTGATACCACCAATTGTAATGTCACAACATGGCTGCAACTAGTACCTATCAGAGCACTCAACATACAGGATTTACCCATCGGCCCCGCGATGTCATACACATCGGGATTTGCACATCTGCCTCACGTGTGCTTGAACCCTCTTATACCACCAACTATAACTATTGTCTTTAGTTGCAAATCATGGCATTTCATGTTCAGAAATGCATACACATTAAGGTTTATTCATCATACATATATAATCCCATATGTATTTAATGTACACATGTGTTAACTAATGTTAGGACCAGTGACCATAACTAGTTCCTATCAAA
>CATIWR010005671.1:0-27272 GCA_949677035.1 Omphalea diandra | reverse complement strand
AAAGAAATAATTTTTATTACATTATTATATTATATTTTTTCTAATTTTAAATATTTTTAAGTATTATTTATATATTTTTTAAAAAATTAAAAATTATTATATTAAATCTAATTAAGAACTGATCAACTCATTAATTTGATTTTAAAAGCATTAATTGTGACGTGTAAAACGGTGTGTTGGGGTGTGGTCTGCAGTATCCCTTGAGTCACCTCCGCCTTAACCTCATCTTACAACTTGCAAATCTTATAGGATCATCATCCAACGATGGAGATCATAGCAAGTACATTGGTTCACAGTGTTGATGCGACAGAGGGATAGGTAGGTAGGCCCTGGACCATCCTTGAATTGATTGGACTAAAGACTTGTTTGCAATTTACTTAGTATTATATATATGTGGCAGACCTTTCAATTAGTTAGTGCACTTAATCATGTTAATAATTAATCCTCCCTTTCTTTCCTTTTCTTTAGTTTCCAGCTTTAACTTTGTCGTTAAAGTTCTTTGTACATGGCGATTAAATGACTAATATATCTGTGGAAGAAGACTAATCATAAGCTCATGCTCTCGTATCATTAAATCATGGTATATGCAATAAATGAAACATCCAAAATTCTAGTTATCTTCTATTTATTTTATGATATTTTGACGATGCTATAATGATTTTTATTTGCAATTACTTCATCAAGATGATTTTTTTAATATATATATATATATAGTATTGAAAATAAATTATTTTACTATTCATTGACTGCTATCATTTTAAAGACTAAATTTTTTTACATTTATGATAGGAAATAAATAGAAGAAATTTACAAAATATCCCATTTATGATATGGTCCTCTCTTATGTCTTATCAATAGAAGAGAAAAATACACTACCCGTGCCTCGTGCCTCCATCTCAAATTAGATCCATTTTTACAATTCTTTTAGAGAATTTTCATTGCGTCAAATCATTTATATTTAGAAGCGTGTCAAGATTCATCATCTTGAGGAATTAAAAAAAAAAATTCGTAAATCGCAGAATAAATTACTCAAAAAATTTTTATTTTTAAATTTTAATAAATTTAAATTTAAATTATTTTGAATCATATTTTAGTGAATCATAATCAACCTCATTTTTTTTTCTGTTTTTTTCGTATTTTCTTGAATCACTGTTTAGTAGATTGCCACATAGCAGAATATCAATGGTCATTGGTACACTGCCTATCCAGTGATGCGTTCAGATTAAAATAAAGTATAGTATAAAAAAAATGTCACCATGTTAAAACGTGCCACTTAATGATTGGCTGCAATAATATTAATTTCTACATAAGAAAACCAACTTTCATTACCTTTCGTCCTCACTGCGGACCATTTTGAAAAACAGCCACATGCATTTCACAGCTACTCTGCACTATAAATACTACTCCTACATATTATAACCCGCCAGTTTCACTTTATTTATCCATCTCTCTCTATCTTCCTCTCAGGCTGTCCGATATTTTAGTCTCTCCAAACCCTTCTCGCCTAAGAAATACGGGTCTGGTCCAGGCACATGGCCGGCGAGTTCGGGACCTGTGTGAACTACGGCTTGAGCCTGTCAAAGAGAATATACTATGGGAAGGAATTGCCGCCGGCGCAGGCTCCAGAAATGTCGAGGTCATCGGAGAGTTTGTTTCCGACGGCAGTGATGGTGTATGCAGTGGTGCCGGAGCCGGAAGTGGTAGATAATCCGGACGTGCCTAGCTACCAGCCCTATGTGCATGGGCGGTGTGACCCGCCGGCGTTGATACCGTTGCATATGCATGGACCGGCGGCTCTGGAAGTTGAGTGTTGCTTGGATCATGCTAACGTCAGTTTTAGCGGGAAGTGGCGCGTGCATTGCATTAAGACGAGCAGCAAGTGTGATTGCCGCATAGCTGTACCTATGGGAGAGCAGGTAGTTCATATTTAGAAGCAAAAACACTTGTATCAGTAGGCTAATCGTGGCAAATGATCCCCGAGTACTAGGGGTGATGGACTCCTACCATTAGGTAGCGGGTTCAAATCCTGCCATGAGCGCGGTGGGGATCTTAGTTTAAAATCCTCCCTCCCCTGCTAATTTTAACCGCTAACCCGCGTCATGGAGTAAGCTAATCGGGAATGAGATAGTTAATGAAATTATTGATTTTGGTAGGGAGTGATGAGTTAAGTCGGAACTTTGATTGGTTTGGTAGAAGATGGAATGTCTTGTCGTGCAAAAGTCTATTTGCATTGTTTGTTTTCCTCTTCATACGTAATGAGTATTTTTACAAAATGAAATTAATAAAATTTGAACTCCTAAAATTAAATTTTATTTTTATTTTTATAATCACTTACTCGCTAAATTATAATTAAATTTTGTTTTTATTTTTATAATCACTTACTCGCTAAATTATTTACTACATATCAATAGATCAGACAATAACTAAGCTTGTGTTGGGAAAGAAAAAAAATAAAAGAAAAAATATATTTTTCTTATTTGAAAAAAGAAGAAAAAAAATATTATTTTACTTCTTTTATTTTCTCTTCAAAATGTATGAGAGATTTAATGAATTTTTATGAAATTATAATTATACTCATAACTTTTTTCATTTTTTGTAATTTACTTTAATAAAAGATAAAATAAAAAATATATGAAATAATATTTTTTTTTTGTTTTTTAAATAAAAAATAAAAATATTTTATTTTCTTTCTTTTCTCCAAACATAAGGGACGAAAATTAAAAAAAAAATTATTTATTTTTTCTTTTTATTTTCTTTAGTTTCTACATAATTTTTCAAACATGGTACAAGAGTAACGATAATTCCTTGCAACAGACTTGATTGAGGTGCTGCTAGCTAAAGGCTTTATTAAGTTTGACAATAATTGGAAAAGACGCGACACCAAAGTATTTGTACGCCACGTTTGTTGTTAATGTGTTTGATACGGTGTAATTTAATTTGGACGGTGAAGAAAATAATGATGTATGTATGGCCCTTGTGTCAAATTAATTTGAGCACTTCTGTTGGACAAAAAAAAATAATAATAATTTCAGCACACGGCTCAATTTGTTTTATCTCTGATTTTCTCTGTTTATTTGAAGTCCCTCAACAAAGGATTTCATTGCAAGTAAAAAAATTGCTGTCCATCGTCACAAGATGAAATAACGTATTAGACGCAGAAGGATTCTACGTCTTTCCTACATATAAGTAATGAAACTGGGGAAGGGAATTGTTACTGGGAAGATTTGAAAGGCTTAAGTGCCATCAACTCAAGGTATCGTCTTGAGTTATTCCTTGTGCTGGAGGATTTACTCTTATGATTTATGGTTTAGCTCTGTAGGGTATTAATTTTAGTAATATGAGGCTGTTACGTAATTCTTCAACAATGCAAGGAAAACCAATTTTGATTGTCCATCTATCTCAATTTTGCTTCGACTCCTATTGGAATTGCAGGCCTGAAATTTGCATGTGTTTTCTGATTGCTTTTGACAGAAGAATTTTGTTTTTACCTCTACCTAATCTAGCATCCTTTTTTGTGTCTCCTGGTTGCTATAGAACTTTTTTGTTTCTTGCTTTTGCTAATTGTTAAGTTCTCAAGAAAAACATGATTTGGCTAACAGGGTTCAATTCTAGGTCTTGAGGTTGATGTTACTGGAAGATCATACCACAGCCAATTGATCGCAGTGGACGAAACAAACGTTAAGGAAAAGATAAATAAAGCCGGGGAAGGACGTTATTTGAAGGGTAACATTTATACATTGAAGATCCCACAGGTGACTGCTTGACACGTCCATTACTTTATTTGTTTCTTAGTGCTCTCTCCAATTTATTTAATTCTGTTACTTAAATGTTAGGTTGCTGGAGGGACAACCGTTTCAGTTAGAGCTACTTGGTCTCAAAAGTTGGGATACAACGAGGGTCTATTTTGCCTTAATGTTCCATTTAATTTTCCAGCATATGTCAATCCTATCGGTAAGAAGACTTCTAAGAAGGAAAAGATACTACTTAACGTGAACTCTGGTATTGGCAAAGAAATTTTATGTAAGAGTACGAGCCATGCTCTAAAGGTTTGTCATTCTCATTGCTTTTGTATTTCAATCAGCTTCTGAATTACAAAGGAAATGACATGAGAATTATGATCTGTTCTAGGAGATAAGGCGTGAGGTTGGTAAAATAGGTTTCTCATATGAAGCAGAAGTTCCAACTTGGTCGAGTACTGACTTCAATTTTTCATATACTGTAATACCTTGAACCATAGCTGTTTTTTACTTTATTGTTCACTGTCATAAGATAAATGCACCATATTATCCGAGATCCATTTATCAGCCATCCTAGTTGACCGCTTTGTTTTCAGATCCCTTCGGAAGACTTATTCGGTGCCGTGCTGCTGCAGACACCGCTTTTACGAGATTTTGATGAAAGACAAATGTTCTGCATCCATCTCTTTCCTGGAAGTAACCAGAATAAGAAGGTTTGTTAGAATTAATCCACTTCTTAATTATTTATTTGCAAATGTATTTTACTTAATTATTTGAGTAAGGCTTCCCTGAGAGGTTAGAGTACTAAATATCCGTATCTTCAAATGGAGGATTCTTTTTCAGTGTATGGGCTCATGTTTAAATTTATAAACTTTCTTATTTGATCCTCAATTTTTTTTCGCCTCTTGAGTATGTTAGGCTTTCTGTAAGGATGTGATCTTTCTAATTGATGTGAGTGGAAGCATGAAGGGGGCTCCTCTTGAGAATGTCAAGAGTGCACTAATATCATCACTCTCCAAACTCAATTCTGAAGATTCCTTTAACATTATCGCTTTCAATGAGGAGATCCACCTATTTTCATCATTAATGGAGTCAGCAACCCAGGGAGCAATATCAAACGCTACTCAGTGGCTTGGTGATAATTTAATTGCAAGTGGTGGTGCAAACATATTACTCCCTCTTAAACAGGTGTGTAAATCAACAAGAAGCTGTGTCTGAAAATCTGTCTTGAAGTTGCTTTGCTTTTGGCTTGTATTTTTTATCACTTTCCTTTTATAATCTGAGTTTTAACATATTTTCATATTCTAGTTAGTTCTATATCTTGTTTTTTTTCGTCCTCCTCTCTGTTAGAAACTATCTGAAACAAGGAAATGGGCTCTCTTCTGTCCTTCCATTTGCCTTTTTTGCCTTTCGATTTGTCTTCTTTTTTTCATGTACCCATTTTTGGTTCATCTAACAGTTCTGTAGTGGCCTCCCTTTCATAGAATGCTTGATTAACTTTTTTTCTTTTCCTTTCTTTTTGAATTTTTAGATTGTCCTCTTTTTTGCTTTTGCATCTCTAAATGAGACAGACTTTTCTTTGTACAAAATTTATTTCAGATTTTATATTGTTCTTTTTGTTTTGTTTTAGGCTGTGAAGTTGTTGGCTGAAACTATTGATTCAATTCCTCTTGTTTTCCTCATTACGGATGGGGCTTTTGAGGATGAAAGAGATATCTGTAATTTTATGCAAGAGCCTCTTACAAGTGGAGGATCAATTTCTCCTCGAATATGTACATTTGGCATAGGTGAGGTTAGGTATTTCAGTTCCTTTAGTTGTTGGACTCCTGTTGTCTTGTTCTATTTGATGTATTACATCTGCAGTAGCTTTCAAATTAAATACATTTTTGTTTATATATTGCATTGCTGTAGAAGCCGAGTCTATCAATTTTCATATAAATGCATCTTACATGATTGTATATACACTGCATTCTTGGGGAACTTAAGATTTCTTTTACACCAATTTTAACAAACTGTTGTGCGGAAACCTTTTTCAGGTAGACATTGTAACCACTATTTTTTGCAAATGCTTGCACAAATTGGAAGGGGTTATTTTGATAGTGCCTATGATGCAGGTTAATTTCATTTATCTGCCTCTGATACATGCCCTCTATATTTACAGCATTGTAAAAATTTGACATCTTAGGTTTCTTCATTGATTTTATTTCCAGACAGAGTTGATTTTCAAATGCAGCGATTATTTAGAACTGCTTCATCAGTTATTCTTGCCAATATTTCGGTGGATGCTTTAGAACATCTTGATTCACTTGAGGTACAGTATTCATGATGGCAAACTTTCTTTAGGGTCATTCTGGCACTGTGGCTCTTGCTGGCATATTATATCATAATAGTTGGGTAGCTTTTTGTTCATTTCTTTCTTTTTGTCTCTGGCTGTATCGGACATCTTATCTTTATCTGAGTGTCCCGCAGTTGCTTCCTTCCAGAATTCCAGACCTCTCATGTGGAAGTCCATTGGTCATATCAGGCAGATATAATGGAAGCTTTCCAGATTCTGTTACAGTCAGCGGCACTTTGGCAGATATGAACAATTTCACAATAGAACTGAAAACGCGAAAGGCAAAGGATGTGCAACTTGATAAAGTAATGTTTCTTCTGTGTATAATGTTGCTTATTATATATGTATTTGACATCACCAAATTGTTGCACGATAGACTGTCAAAAATAAGTGGAACTTGTTTAAAAAAGATTACCATTTGATGGAAATTGGAAATAATAAACTGACTATAATAACTGATTTGTTATATGGTCTTCTCAAGAGAGAGATCTGTTTCTGAATGTCTAGCTTCTGGCGTAAAGCTGCTCTATTTGATTGATCAAATTTAATTTGTTTGTATCTCTGTTGTTGACACACCAAAGAATTTCAATCATTAGCATTTGTTCTAAGAACTTCCTTATATTTTGAATGAAGTTCTTTCCTCAAGCATCCACCTAATGATATTACTAGACCTCATTTAAATGCATATATTATCTGTTTCCCTGTTTGCTTTCTTCTACATGTGTGCTTGGTATCTAATGGCGCACACAGGGAAAACTTAGATATTTAGAGCTCTTGGAATGTCTACAGAAGTGAATTTATTGAGTTTTCAAGCATGAAAGTTTGATAATCTTTCATGATGGAGTCTCTGCCACTTATTGAAATCTGTTACTCCATCTTCTTGCTAGGAGGTTAGTTTGCTGTAGATGACATCAGTTGAAATGAGAATTGAAAAAGTATCATAGTTCTGTCTAATTATTCTTCTACTATGCACTCTGCAGATACTTGCAAGGAGGCAAATCGATATTCTCACAGCTAATGCATGGATGTCAGAAAGCAAAGACCTTGAGCAGCAGGTTTGCTATTGAATTTTTAATTGACCCAAATCAAAAGGTGGAACTATGTCATATCATTTATTGGAATATTTAGCATGAATAGGAAGGTTATCTTAAAAATGAGAAATAAGCAAAAAAAAAAAAATATTTAGTGAACCTGTCTGGGTTAGGGAGTTATGAGTTATGTTTAAGGCAAAGTTCAGTGGCTGGATTGACATGAGTTTGTGGTTTTTGGTCATGCTAGTAATTGTTAGTGAGTTGGATCATTTTTTCTATTATGGAAACAATACTTGCATAATCGGTTCTGTTGCAGGTCATGAGTATGAGCATACGAACTGGGGTTCCATCTGAATGTACCTGTATGATTCTGCATCAGACTGATAGAGGGGAGAAAGCACAGGAAATAGTTCTGATTCAGGAGGTATGTTTTGCCTAACTTATTACTTTACATAATATATAGCAAGAATGTCGTTTCCTCATCTTTTTAATAAGGTATATCATGAATGCCTACATGATGACTATGCATAAGAAACATGAACATGAAACAATTCGTGGATGATCTTATTTTATTTCCAACTTACCATATGTTCAGTGGCTCCTCAGATTTTCTAGTTGCTGATAGAAATGCAAAACGGAAATCTGTGTTTTATTTGTTTATTATATATCCCTTTGGACCTCAATGTAACGTGGAAGAAATATTCAGATCCAATTTAGCACATTTATTTAGTTACCTTATAAATCTGTGAATCAGGCATTCAACAAAATTAATCCACTTGGACAAGTGGAATCAGAAATCCAGAAGATCATTTTCTTGGGGAGCCTTGGTGTTGGCTTTGGCAACTTGACTGCGACAATAGCAAATATTCCTCCGGGAATAGAAGAAATAAAGTCACCTGAAGCTACTGAAATGTTGGTTAAGGCTGCTACCAATTGTTGCAGCAAGCTGGTCGATCGGTTCTGTTGCATGTGCTTCATCCGGACTTGTTCATATATGAATGACCAATGTGCTATTGTTCTCTCACAACTTTGTGCTGCCCTCGCTTGCTTTGAATGCCTGAACTGTTGTTATGAGCTTTGTGGTTGAATTTGTGCATGATTATGATGTAAATTGATGCGGACCTGTTAAACAAACGATATAAGATTACAATGCATGTGAATATAGAAGCTGCAACTTGCTTATTTTCAGAAAATGTATTCAGTTATGGTCGTCAATGTTCATGATTAAGATTTAGTTATAGGAAACCTCATATGAATACTAATTTATATCGCATGGCATGTAATTTGAGATGTAGTTGAATTTTTATTGACATCAATGAGCAAGTTTTCTATTTTCTGCATTTGGTTTGTTATAAAATACATGGAGTGGAGGTCTTGCTGGGATGTCCATTTACAGAGACAAACAAAAGGAAAAAATACACCCCCCCACCCTATTTTAACTGTTTTTCATCATAACATATCAAAACTCAGTATTTTTTTTTATCTTAAACAATAAAATAATCATTAAAAATCATATTAAATATGTTTTAAAGTGAAAATATATATAATGAATACTTTTCTCTAAAATAGATCTATAAATTTGTAATTGTGTGTGATTAGATCCATGAAAAAATTTCAATATATTTTGTTGATTTGATCCATTAAGAATCTTTGGTGGATTTCAATCTATTTTTTTTCACATATTTGGTATGTTCATGGATCTATAAAATTTTTTTGTTAATTTGATCCATAAAAAAAACTTTAATAAGATTGAGAAGAAGGTGAGAGAAAAAGTTTAAATCAACTTTGGTATTTCAAGTGATGAAAAGTGTGAATTAGTTTGAGAATGATTTAGAGCGTAAATTGAAACATATTTGTTGAGAATATGTTTTTTTACAGCGTAAATTGAAAAATATTTGTTGAGATTATGTTTTTTAACCAAAGAAAGTATACTTGTCATTTAGTTAATCCTAATTAGTATTTTTGTACAAACCCTCAAACAAAAAAGACCAAAGTTATTCATGTTTGGTGTCCCTAGAATCCACTTTTGGATCAACAATAGGGGCTGCAACTTCTATTCTCATGAAGAATACAATCCCACATGGTTCATTCATATATACCCATCATCTTATTACAATGTTGCAGCATACAGAATTTGATCATATGTTGTATATGAGGATTCTATTTATGGACTATTGAGCATACAATCATATTAATCACGAATATGCATATTATACAATATAAATTCTAAATAAAAAATATTTATTTTTTATTATATATCAATAATAATTAAAATTCATTATTATTTATAATAGATTATTATTTTATAAAAAGTATTATCTAATTATATTTTTAAATAAAAATAAAAAATTTAATTTTAATTATAATAATTATAATAATAATATAATTTTTGATAAAATAAAAAAATTTATAATTTTATTTTTTTGTTAGTTATTTTTTTCTATTTAATATTTTTCATTTTTTCTTATCGTATAGCAATCTAACTTTTTAAAATAACTAAATATTTATTATTGTTAAGTCCTAAAGGCTAGTAACATTAAAAACTTTCTATATTGATGAATTTTTTAAATTATTTTTGCATTGACGACTTCCTATATTATTAAATTTTTTATGTGAAAAACTTGTTATATTATCAAATTTTCTATTAGCTTTTATTGATTAATTGAGTAAGCTAAGTGTTTAATAATTAGTTTATTTACCATATTGTAAAGTAAAAATATATTATATTACCATTTAGTAAACTAAATATTCAATATAATTATTTAATAAAGGACAAATAATCATTTAAAACTGAATTTCGAGATTAAAATTAATTATATAGTATATATTGATTATAATTAAAAAAATGTGAAGAGGCGTGTTTAATTTTTGAATGGCATACATATCTTATTCATTTTTATTTTCATAAACTCTCTTTTCTGGATTCCAGTCTTTTTTGAAAAAAAAAATTCTTATTATATATATATATATTATTTTGAATGGTTTTTCTTATCATAGTTTAATATTTTAAATTAAAATTTTTTTTATCATAATTGTAATCAACTCCTTTTTAAATCACGAAAGCTTTCAACGAAAAAAAATATATAAAAATGAATTCAAATGTGTAGCTTTGCTGTTGTTTGAAAGTGATTTTTTAGCCAAAAGAAATATTATTGATTAATAATAAAATTTTCAACATAAATTTGAAGAGTTAAAAACTATTTTTTAAGAAATATAAATATAAATTTTATTTCAAAATTAGTGAGTTAAAAATTATTTCTCAATAAAAAAATACTTAATAAATAAAAAATAAAATTTTAAAACCTTAATCACTTATATTGCACTACAGACAATATAATGAGAGATTAATACGTCATAAGAGAATGGAATTTTTTGGTACAGACTTATAAAAGAAAAATAGCCGGAAAAAAAAAAGAATCTAATATATATTTTGCTGACTGCCAGCAATGTTTGACCCAAGGACAATTGTCTTCCTCCAAAAATCGGAGGTCGAGAAATCAAAATCTTCCAGCGTGACCTAAATTTTCTCTCTTTCCCTTTTCCCGCTTTTATTCCCTAACGATTCCAGGTAAAATTTTCTGTTTGTTTCCCGGCAAAAACATCAAAATGACCCTAACAAAAGAGACAGCATAATTTTTTTGAAAAAAAATTTCATATTGCATTTTGATTTTAATATTCATTTCGATTAACAAATCTAACCGTTCACAAACATTTTGATTTTCTGCGGCTTTTGATGTTATGGTTGTGATTATATCTTTTTTTTCACTACAGCTTCAAATGCTTATTCGCTCTATGTTCTTCTTCTTCTTCCTTGTGGTTTCTGCGTTTTTCTCCATCAGGTAAACAGCGGAGTTAGGGTTTGTTGATGTAATTTGATGACTTTGCAAAGGTGTAGCATAAGAGAGATATTAGCGTTGCAATTTATTGATTACAACTTCTTGATGGTATTATGAGAAAAAATTATTGCTTCTATAGGAAACTCAACTTTTATAAGTTATTCAAATGTTTGGTGTGTGATCACATTTTCTTGCCTCTCATTTCTTTTATAACTAATACTTTTCTTAATACCAATATCCTGAGGTTGAGTGCTTTCCTTACATCTAACTAATGAAAATGTGATCCTTTGCCTCCTTCCTTTCCCTTCTTTCGATCTCTCCAATTATTAGAAGTTTTTCTCTTTTATTTGAAAGTTCTCTTTCTTTTGACTGCAGTCAGAGGCAGAACTATATTGGGGCTAGGGTGGGCTATAGCCTGGAGTAATTTAGGGAAAAAAATTAGTTAGTTTTATTACTTAACTAGAGACTCTCATATACTTTTGAAAAATGGAATTAAAAAGTTGTAATTTTATGAAAGACCATTGGACTTTCGTAAGCGTAAAACCCATAAATACAATTTCTTCAGTCTCTTAATTACGCTTGTTACATGTACTGTAACTTTAGTCTTGTATTATTAAAACTGTAAAAGAAATTTTACGTATACGTGTGATTAGCGTTTTTTGAATTATCATTATGGGAACATATTTATAATCTAGCCCGGGATTACTAAAATTCCTGGTTATGCTATTGACGGCAGTTCTAAATGCTTTCAACTAAGACTGCATTGTTTGTATTTTAAAGTATAATTGATGAGGTCTTGCAAAGAATTTGTATTTTATTGTACTTGAAGGGTTTTTGATTCATTATATTGCTTGGAATTTGGAGTGTTATTGAGGATCCATACATAACTGTAATTCCGTCCAAGGAACCTCTTTAGACCTTCTATATAAGTATCCATAAATAATGTTGTTCGATCTGCTGTCTTGAATGCTTAACGGAATTAATGTAGGTCTTCGGGCAATGGAAATGCAGAAAAAGAGACTATATTAGCTATGATAAAACCAGATGGATTGTTGGGTAACTATGCTGAAAAGATAAAAAAAGGTTATTGTGGAGTCTGGTTTCAGCATCTCTAGGGAAATGATCACTCAACTTGATGAACACCGTGCTTCTTCCTTTTACGCTGAGCACTCTTCAAAAAGCTTCTTTTCAAGCCTTATCAAATACATGATGAGTTATCTTTCCATCTATTTAATTTATTATTGTTTTAAATTTAATTCAATTGAATTTGAGGTTATACTGTTGGCCTTTGGCTTACTTGCCATAGTTGCTTAATATTTGTTAGTTCCTGATTAGATTATACACTCTTGCTTTTCAACAATTTGGAGAAGCAAAGGCTGAAAGCATCTTTAGTTCTGATTCTAACATTCCTGGCTACCTCATTCTTGTCATAGTTTATGGGCCAGTTTCTAAATGCTTACCAAAAATTAGAATAATGTGCTCATTATCTGTTATATTAGTGTAAATGGTGGTGATTCCAATTCACATGAGCCATAAGTTGGTACCCCATTGTCATTAACTCAAACTTCTTAGAACTATAATAGCCTGTTCACCATGTCCTCTCTTCCCCTTCTCCTTCCTCTCCCTCCTTCAGTGGCCATCCAAGGACAAGTCTGAATTGTAAGCATTACATCAAAAGTAGTTAGTATAGGCATATGTGGATTGAATTCTTTGTTCTCACTTAGATTAGTCATTTATGATTGTATTGATGGGCTCCTATCTGGATTACACGTCTCTTATCACATCAAGGGTGGCTGCATTCATATTTTTTTCTTACTAGTTACTTGGCTTGTCATCTATAGCGTCGACACATTAGTATGTGATGTGAAGTGCAAAACTGCTATCATTTATTTTTTCTGTTTAATTTTGATTCATAGTTTTTATCAGTGGTCCAGTTTTGGTAATGGTATTGAAGAAGGAAAATGCAGCTGCTGATTGGACCAACTGATGCATGCAAAGCTAAGGTTACTCATCCTCACAGGTTATTTGTGTTTTTTTTTAATGTCTTCTATTATTGAGTTCTCTGCCACGGTACCTCATCTTCCCTTCATCATATAGCTTTTCCCTGGTTTTTTCTCTTGAATACTTCCTTTGGTATTTTCAGCATCAGAGCAATGTGTGGGCTAGATTCAGAAAGGAATTGTGTTCATGGTTCAGACTCTCTTCAATTGGCTGAAAGGGAAATCTCCTTTTTCTTTGGAGAGATATCGTCAGATCAGATCTCACCCCTTATCTTTGTATTGTTTTGGATTTGGATCTTCCCATTATCCTTCCCTTCCTATTGCCACTTTCACAACTGTGCTATAACAGTATTCCAATTGTTTATGTCATTCAATGTCATGAAAGTGTATGGGCATGCTACCCTGGATTACAAAAATATGGCGTTCAATTGATATCTCTCATAAATAATTCTTTTCTCGAGAAAATCAAGTAAGAAAATTCTACAATTTTATATTCATTGAACAGATAAACGAAAATTTTACTGTACATGATGATGGGAATGTATTTATATTATCATAATTCGTAGGCATTCAATGGAACATTAGAACTATGTGGCCTATACATAGTGAGTTATATGCACTATTGAGAACTAGCCTACACATTTGAAATAATATCTTGCTATTATTTAACTGTGAATTTGTAACACTATTTCATTAGGAATTTGATGCCTTTAGGATTCTTTGGTTAGGCTGTCTGCAATGTCAGTCCTAGAACTTCAACCATGATGAGTTATTACTGATAGTTTTATGTAATTCAAGGAGTAATCTTATTTAAGAGTAATATAGCTAAAAAATTTTGAGGTATTATTTGAATCCATACTCAGAATACTAGTCACAAACAAAAGAACAATTGAGTCTATGTGACTTATTCTATCATGTTATCTACTTCTGACACGTTCACTCAGCTCAGCCAAATAAAAAAGATCTGTATCTATAGTAATGTGATTTTTTTTCTCCCTTCTGTTATAACTTCTCTATTTTTCTTATATTTGACGATAAATGTAAGAAATATGTGTCATTGAAACTGAAATTATTTAATCCTGTGAGAAATGGTTTGTAAAATTTCAACTGTTATCTAAATCTGCTGTGACCCTTATAATGGAAATGAAGTAATACTCTCTGTGTATCAAAAATCGTTATTCTTTAGTGAACAAAGGCTTAATTTCTTTATAGGAACATCAATAGCTACAGAAAGTGAATCCTCACTGTTCATTTCATTCTGCTAAAATGGAAAAAATCAGTTGAAGATTCCAAGGGAAAAACTGTAATTTCCAGTCATGTTCTCTGGATTAATTCTTGAGATGCAAAGTGCACGCTAATAAGAGTAATGCAAACAGTAAGTGCAGTCATGCGTATTATCAGAAGGTGTCTGTTGGATTTGGTCTTCAAAATACACATTTCTGGTGAAATGTCATATTTACTTTCAATTTTTGTATTATTTTTAACAAGTGAATCAGTTGGAAACCTTGACGAACTCTGAATGGTAAGCACTCAAACTAAAATTACATGTTATTACATGTCTCTTTCACTTTGTAATGGAAATAAATCTTTATGTCATGCTACTTAGTCCATCTGCTGTAAAATAGACTATGTTTGAATCTCACTTGTTGCACTTCCATCATAATTCTTTTGTCTCTACTTTTGTTTCCTTTTACTGTGTGTCTCAGGATGATTTCTGATCTAACCACAACATAATGATGCTAGAATTACTTGCTATTTTTTGGTCTAACACAGGAATGCCAAAAATTTTATGTTATTTGGAAGACCTTGTCCACTTTCACCATAAGAACTTGGAATCTGATGGGCTGATTTAAATTATAATGTGCTATTTGCTTTCTATTGGTGGATCAATCTTGTCATTCTGCCAGCCAAGGAGAACCTTGTACCCTAAAGAGAAGAGAAACTGTACAATTTTGGTTTCAAGAATAACATTTGAACCTGATTGTAGCTACTGAATTCTAGGAAATTAATACAACTTCTTGTTGGGTTTTAGGTTTAGGTTTATAGGTCTTTGTGATAATAAGTTGATTGCTGAGTCAGTTGGGACTTGTCTGATGGTTTATGAATTGTGAGGGATCTGACGGCAAGAATCCTCATTTTATACACGTTGTTGATTTAGTCATGTCAAGCCTAGCAGTGATACAAAGAGGTTTAAGTTTGTTAAGCTTTGCATTCATACCCAAGCAATTAAACCATTAAGAAAGTTCTGATTTTTTGTTTTCAGTCAGCAAGGATAAAAGATAAATGATGAAATAGGTTGTTTGCAACTGTATTCCATTTAAAGAGGTTTACATATCTAGGGGATCCTCAAAAATTTATTCCTTGTTTGTTGTAGGTTGCAAAACCTATGCAAGAGAAAGTTAAGCATAGGGTGGATGACAATTAATTAAATGGAGGAGCTTTGCTGCTGAGCATTACGACAAATTTAATAATAAGTTTATATGGCAGTAAATATAGGTTCTATTTCAATAAAATAAAATTTGCTTTTGTCAATGACATAGGAAAATATGTATTGGAAGCAAAATCCTTCAGCATGTGTACTAAGAATAACTAGATATATGATTAAATGAATGCATGAATGCAGAATAAGTCTGTAACCCTAGATTTGCTCTCTCCCAACTACATCTGAAATCCTGCAAGCAAGTCAACTCTACATTGTTCTAGGGGATTCAGATGAACCAAGTTGCAAAAGATAGTGCAGCTATTGTTCAGCTGTGGCTTACATCTTAACATGGCCTATTTTAGATTTCAATTTAATTCTTAGCAACTTGCTACACCTGTTCAGTTTTATTAGATTCAATTTAGAGGGTAAGGCACACTTTAGGCACTATGTAAGAACGAAAGCTAAAGTTTAAAGAACCATTGCTACTTTTTTGAGTCTTTTACTTCATATATGTTTTGTATCTTTGTCTTCTGTTTGTTAATTAGCTTTTTCAAGCTTCATAGTTGGAGCAGGAAGGCCCTCATGGATCAGGCTATATTACAAGTGTCAACTTTACCTTCTAAATCGAGACATAGAATTTTCATTTGTTCAATATACTTTGACATGTGAATTATTGCATTATGGTTTTGAGCTTACTTGGCATCTTCTATCTGTCAGTGCTTTATGTCACCAAGCCTCTTCTAAACTCTTCAATTAGATGTACATTTCATCGTTGCTTAAAATTAGTAGTTTAGGGGTTTCACTGAACTGCAACTTGCTATGGTCATGCAAGTTATCATAAATATCAATACTTTGGTTGCTCAAGGTAAATGCAAGTTGGTACAAGTTGACCGTGGCCTGAATTCAGGAATTTCGCAGCTTTATGTTCTGTTAGATGTGACATAATTTTTTATTGGTCACTCTTATGATGAAGTCAAAAAAAGAATATAAAAGCTAATGGGGAAATTTATCAGCTTGCTTGGTGGTTGTGATTACTTGTCTCTATTTCTTTGCATTATCTGCAGCTTATTGAAGTGCTAGTTTCTGCTCTTTTAGTACACGATCCAAAATTTGTATACAATCTTGTTAAATTCTTGCATTTTATGGGCAGATTGTGCTAATCACAGTATTGCTTTCTCCTGCATATCATAACTACTCATGGCTTATCCTATAACTGAAGATGATGTGATTGTTTGATCTCTAGAATAGCGCTGCCGGCAGATTCCTACTTAGCAGCCAGGATTGAAGGGTTTACTCGTTGTCTTTGAGAGAGACTACAAATTTTTACTTCCATGCAGGCACGATAGTATTTCTTGGTACATGAGGGTTTTCAGGAACGTATAACTGGAGGGTGAGACATTTGCTTAGTCCTAATGCAAGACACTTTAGTTTATCAAGTAGTCAGGAGATCCAATGAAAGCAGAGTAAGCTAGTCAAACTATGTAGCCACCACTCTCTCTGGATGAGAGATGTCCACATCATACAAGTTCTTAGTTTATGGTGGCCAAAGTTTCATAACATTCCAGAATTAGCAATCTTTGCAAGATTTAGCTTGGTCGCTAAACCCTAGACATCTAGTAGCTGCGATCACCCACATGGCTTCCTTCTTTTCGTTATCTTGGTGGATGTGATTTTTGACTCCGCTTTTTATTTGCTTTCTTAATTACTCGCATCTCGAGGAGTCTATTATTAACAAAAATTGTAGTAAAATTTTAGGTTTTAAGCATTCTATTGACGAGTTGAGTGACGATACATATATATATATATATATAAACCTGTATTCACAGGATATTTTTGATCTTGAATGGTTCTGAATTAGCCAGGCGTTGAAGCTGGAGATCTTTAGCTTTTGATACTATAAGAACATCCTACACATAGCTGATCGGGTCCTTAAAACTTCTCTAACTTTTATCTATTTTAATGATAATCGAGTGTATTGTGTTCTTAAACCTTGCATAGTTTCCGTGGTAATCAACGTAAAATTATGCTAACCACATACTTAATCACATAAACCACATATATACTAAACAAATTCTAGCTTTATCATATAAACCACCTTGCTTGGAGGCGGCACATTCTCTAACCAATGTAGGTTTAAGTGGTCCAAATCAAATTCGTGTCCACCATTCACGTAGTTTAGATTATCTAAAATCCACTTTAAACCATATTTCTTGTATGTAATTTATCAACAACCTTTCATTATTACATTCCAATGCCAGTGAGAGTAGTAGGACAGACCCCCTTTTCGTCAAAGCAAATGGTCCCATATCAATTAAATAGGGAGTTTATTACGGAAGATACTATTGATAATAGTGTGATCCAATCATGTGCTTTGGATAAGCAAGTGATTTAAAAGACTGTCATTTAAAATAAAAGTTAATATCAAAGAGAATTATGAGCTCTTTCAATAGATTTCATGGCTTTTGGTGGCATCAGAGGGGAACTTCGTATTACAGATTGAATCTATATAGAGAAGTCAACCCGACCCCTCTGGTACACGTGTTTATCCGACAGGAGATCATGGGATGTAAACTGTCGTGACACGTAGCCAACTGTCTTAACACTGTATTAATAAGTAATAACATAAGTAGGGATAGACTTTTTGGGCCAATCATGTGACAGTGGGTGTCTAATGGGGCCGATCATCAAATGTAAAGAAGCAAACAGGATGTTCGGAGAATTTTAGCTATCTTGCTTTATACTTAACATGAACATTTGTTTCATGATCTGATCGAACATCATTTATCTTAATTCTTGAGTATTAGATATTAAGAGTGTGCTTGTTTTGGTAAATTATGTTAATATATATATTACGAAATGAAATTTTCATTCATTGTGATTGTGATGCATGTGTGAAATCAATCTTGTATTTTTTAAGAAAAGTGATGTTTTTCAGGGTTCATTCTTCTAATTTTTTAATTAATCAAACTTTAATCGAGATTTTAGTTAATCTAAAATATATTGGTATCTTTAGAATAATTAACAGTGCCGTTAATGATTCTATACCTAAAAACATTTGGAATTCTCACAACGAAGAAGAGAGCTGTCTTCCTTTATCATATCGGCCTATGAATGACTATATAAAAGAAGAATTGGCTCATTATAAGATCTGTCAGATCCAAATGACAATTCTGTATAAGTGTTCTCTCTCTCTCTCTCTCTCTCCATATATATATATATATATATATATATATATATATATATATATATATATATATATATATATATATATATATATATATAGGTCTCCATAAATTTATATGCCTACTCAATATAAACATTTTCTTGTAATTCACCAATACTTTGTAAAGAAGGTTGTTTCATCTTCAAAAAGAATCTTCACTGGAGTTTCTATGGTATTGGTAGTGCTTAGCTATGAGATTCACATGACAATGATCTCTTGTGAGACAACTAAATATTTCTTCATGGATATACACCACTTATTTTTTTAAGGTTACATAAGCGTTGGGAAAGATTTAATCTCAATTGACATATAATTAATCTCATAATATATATATATATATATATATATAGATTGATGAATTTGATGCCTTGTTCCTCTTTTTTTTTTTTTTTGAATAAAATTTATATGTATCAACCTCTATCTATGGTATCTAATGAATACAACATCACTAATACTAAACTAGCTAGCTAGTCTATATTAAAAAGTTGTCATAAAATGTATATATAAACAAATAGAGTTGTAATCCCATCAAACTTTTAAATTTTTGTTGGAAATTAGAAGGTGTGTTTATATAAAGTTGATCTTAATTGATTCTAGTTACTATGTTCATGGAATTAATTAAAGCATGATCTTAATGGGGATTTTATTCCAGTGCTTTACACCTATATAGGAGCAACATATGGATTCAGCAAAAGTAGAAGCAAATTGATCGGTGATGGAGGACATTACCATGCGGGAGTATGTGTTTTATTCTTCTAGTAAAGCTTCTCCAATTGGTTTTTGTAGTCTTCTATCCTTCATGCATGCTTTGCTGCTCCATTCTTTCTTGTTTCATCGTTTTGATGGCTTAGTTATCTTGTCAACTATATTTTTGCCATTTCATGTTTTGTTGAAGCTGCTAAATTTTAAAACCCAGAATTGTAAAGTCTAATTTCTTTTTTTTTTTTTATCAAGCAATATGTTCTCTCTTATTGAATTAGACTAATAGTTCAATGGCTATGGAATGGTTGTATATTGTAATTAAAAAAAAAAAACATATAGACAAATAACAATTTAAATATTGACAGCATTATTCCTTGCGTATAAGAAGTCCATTGTAGTACTTTTACCAAAAAATCAATATTTCTATTGTTAGGTATTCAAGAAAAAAAAAAAGTGAATTTGGTGTTGACAAATATTGTTAAAATTAACAAATCCAAAGAAAAATACAAGAAATGAGAAAGAAAAAAAAAAAGAAAAGATAGAATATAAAAATTTGTAGATATTCAGAATTGTTTTTGTACATTTTCTTTTTAAGTAAATCACTAAAAAATTTTACTATTTAAATTTCTGATTATGTAACTCAAAGTATTACAATTCATTTTCTTTTGAATTAACAAATATACACGAATGTTTGCTCTCGTATAAATGTACAAGCAACTCGCAAGTCATTACAATAGAATTCTTAATTAATTAGCAAAAGAAAAAAAAGAAAATCAATATAGAAGAATAAGCACCACCACAAACCAAATGCGTACTCAATCATAATATCTATTCTAAAACCTCGTGTAACTCCTCCAGTCGTAAGATTAAAAATTGTATAGAGATTGAACAACTTTTTCTCTCTTGAACTTGTTTATGGATTTCCAAATGCCCCAATCGAATGGACAACGTTAGTGCCACGAAGCAAAGTTCAAACGTTGTTCAAGAAGGTCTGTAGAGTGCCTCAAAACCCATGTGTTAAAGAAAAAAGAAAAAGAAATTGGACAAAACAATAGACTTAAAAGTCATATTTTAGAATAAAATAAAAGCGGATGTCTTTATGGTTCAGTGGGACATGTGTATGTGTGGGAACTATATATTATTAGCTCTGTATAGGAGAGAAAGCCAAAGGTGAAAAAGATCGAAGATAGAGAAAGGAAGAAAAAAAAGGTTATCAATACATACAAATACTACAAAGAAGGCTGTATTTGGGAACTTGAACCTGTAGAAATCTGCTCAAGGTTCATGCCATAGATAAGAAACTTGCACTATCATCTCATCAAATTCATCGAAATCCCATTTTTCTTTTGATACTTGGAAAGCTGAATTCTTCTTCTATTTCTCATTGTAATTTGAAGAGAGTTTTTGAGTTTTATTTCCTTATCATCACTTCATTTTTGCACTACTTATAAAACTACAAGCTTTCTCAGTTCATACCTCTGTCCCCCCCTCCCTACCCAAGAGGCAAAAAGGCTGCCTCCTGCACCAGCCACTTCTGTATCTAGTTCAAAAATGAAGGTAAGATATAATGCATGCTTCTTTATGTGTGTGTGTTCAAATCAAAGTATAGTGTGTGGTTAGTAATGGGAGTTTCGACTTTGGTGGTGGCTTACAGTTTTTCAGTTGGATGCAAAATAAGCTTAATGGTGGCAATAAACAAGGGAATAGACAACCAAATACAGCTTCTTCATCATCTCGTAAGAATTGTTCCATTTCTCTCTTACGCTTGCTCTTTGATTCTTCTTCTTCTTCTTCTTCTTTAGTAGTACATCTTAATTAATTCTTAAAATCTTCCGTTTCTCCAGCATTTCTTAGTTTATTTGTTCCATTTAAGCATTATTTTGTTAGAAATCTATGCCTACTTAAGGGACCGGATCCCGATCCAATAAATTAAATTTGTAAATGATGGATGATATTAACATCCAAACAAACATAAGTCAATATACAATGGGTTTAAGTCAAATAGAAAAATTATGATTTAATTCTAATTTAGATTTTATTGTAATGACTAGACATCGAAATTCAAATAAATAATTAATAATAAATTAATTGAAATTCTCACGTCAATGAACGTGATATTCAAATCCGTACATAAAGAAGTCAACGAATTTATCGAAATTCAACTAAATTTCTATTCGACTTCTAATAACATTCATTTTCAGAAGAGAAAATAAATGTAAATCAAGTACTAACAAAATTCCCTTATTATTTCTCTATTAATGTGTAGATCATGTGACCCAAGAATCTCGAGAGGAATTCAGCGATTGGCCACATGGGTTGCTAGCGATTGGAACTTTTGGCAACAATGAACTAAGACCATCAGAAAATCTTGAAATCCAAGATGTTCAAGAAGAAGAAGAGGACCCATCTTTCTCTGATGAATTACAAGATTTCACACCTGAGGAGATTGGAAAACTACAAAAAGAGTTGACAAAACTCTTATCTAGAAAACCAACTTCTGACAAGGAAAAAGAAGTTGCTAAAAACCTCCCATTGGACAGATTTCTGAATTGCCCATCAAGCTTAGAGGTGGACAGAAGAATAAGTAATACAGTTACTAGTGATATGGATGATAATGAAGAAGACATTGAGAGGACAATTAGTGTGATACTTGGTAGATGCAAAGACATTTGTGAGAAAAATAAAAAGAAGGCGATTGGGAAGAAATCAATCTCTTTCCTTATCAAGAAGATGTTTGTTTGTAGAGGTGGGTTTGCTCCACAACCAAGTTTGAGAGATACTCTTCAAGAATCAAGAATGGAAAAGGTACACACAAGATAACTAATTCTCTTATTTTCTTTTACTACTTATTGAAAAGGAAAAATAATAAGGGGATGAAACATAAACTATGATGAAATAAGTTACATGATTACATAAATTTTCTCTTAACAATTAAGAATGAATGCCAAATTCAAACCTCATTGTTTAGATTTTTATTTGGCCTAATGGGTTCAGAATGTTCGCAAAATGGGGACAACTACCTCATGGTGTAGCTCAAATGAACCAAAAATATCCCTTTCCCTATTCCAACAAGATAAATTGAAGTTCCATTTTCCATTGCATAGTCATGCCTAACGTTCCACAAAGTTTACCAAATCTTGAAGGGCTTGGCCCGTCAATGGAAGTTAGACAAATCCCATTGTAGTACTAACAGGATCACCCAGAGACAGTTCCATTCAATATGCAAAAAGTTTGATGTCTTTGTACATTTGCAAAAAATTAAAATGGGAGCTGAAGTTTGACATGCTTGTTTTCCGTAGCTTTTGAGAACATTGCTTCACAAGAAGATTAACCATCAAAATTCTTCACGAGCATCATCCATGAAGAAGTATCTTGAAGATAATAAACAGAAAGAAAAGAAAGACAAGCAAAAGGGAACGGAAGAAGAAAAGAGGAATAAGACTTGTGATGGATGTAAATGGGTCAAGACAGATTCTGAATGTAAGTCCAGTGTTAGACTTCCAAGTTTAGCTAGTTTGGTAATAAGTCACAACCAATTCTAGCAACCATTAACGGTAAATTGTTTTTCTGCTGCAGATATTGTTCTAGAGATTTAAAATAGCCAGTAACATTACAAAAATTTCTATAACAAGGTAATTAGAGGGATGCTTTTCCTTCATATTTATAGGTCGAGTTGTACTTATTTAACACTTTCATTTCTCATTTTATCCTTGCTTTTGCAGATAAAGACTTGGAATTGAGAATTCAGACAGTTGGAGATTACAAATTAAGAGCTACTGATGATAAATTTGAAAAAGGGTAAGAAAAACCATGTATGAGTAATAATTGATTATGTAACTAGCTTGGTCTTGAACAAGAATGTTATGTTTTTCTCGACGGTGGCTTCCCTTGTTTTTTCATGGTTGCATCTGAGTGGGTTCAGTGCAATAAATGTTATAAACCATAGTCCAAGATTTCTGTAGTCTGTACCGGCAAAAAGCTGGACATTCTCTACATTTTTTGTCCTATTTTATCATACCCCTTTTTTTTAACCTGACTTTGCTCTTTGTGATATATATTGAATGAAAACTAGTATGTTGTTTACATTATCATATTATAATATTGTAATTAATAATTTATCGTTTGATTAGATAAAAGTTATTCGTTATCGGATTAGATAAGATTAAATATTATTTAATTAAATAATAGTTATTATTTATCATTGAATTAGATAATATTATTTAATAATATTATTAAATCCGTTACTATAAAATTCATTTATATTTTGACATGAATAATATTACATTGATATGTCCATGATATGACCTCCAATTCTGCATTAGTTCCCCGCACTTGCCATAGATCATGTCATATCAATAATAGGTCGTATCTAATTTAACAATTATCAAACATTCATGTATCCATATGAATCGTGAGAAATAAAATAGTATCCCTCTTATATATTTTATGATTGGACAACGAAAAATTTCACTTATGTGCACTTTGTATCACTTATGTGCACTTTGTAGTTCCAATGATCTATTATTTCTTAAACCATGGTATTTTAGGTTCTCATATCATGGACTCTTGTTCATCTAGTAATATGAATTAAGGGTCCATCACATATGCAAGACACAAAAAAAATTCTTGTGCTCTTAAAGAGCGATGTTAATGTTATTACCATCAGTTACGAAATGAATTTATAGTTTATACCAACTGTTTATAACACAATGATACTGATAATGAAAAATTTATACAAATGAACATACAAGTTAATGAACATACAGTTTACTAATAATGATCCTACCATTTATACGAAATAAACCTACAGTTTATAACAAAATGAACTGCAGTTTACTAATAATAAATGATACGGTCTGAGGCCAACACCTATAGATCGAATAAGCAAGTGCACTTATTAAATATAGTATAGCTTAGGAGTATCAAGTGTCAATCCTTCAAGGACTAAAAGTACTAGTATTAGCTCTTTTTCTATAAATTTAAGAGATTTAATTAATAATTAAAAACTAAAATAAAATAATTCAATAAACTAGAATAATGAAAATATGAATTAAAGAGTGGAAAAAAGGTGACCAGTATGAAAAATGACACTCAAGTATTGAATCCCTCTTAAGACTTGTTAAGAAATTAATTTTTCAACAGTACAATCTAATTCAATATTTATAAAACCGTGAAAATCTCTTTAGTATGTTAAAATCCTTCTCAAGATAATTAACATCTAATCTAGGTTGATTAATTGGAATCTCTTTCTAATTAAAACTCCTAAAATTGCATTATAGTTACTTGAATTTCACTATTAGGTTTGACTCTAATATAGAGGATTTATGTTATCTTATCTCTAAGGATACATGTAACTCATTTTAATTGTGTTAAATCTATTCAATAACTTGATTTCTCAATCTAAGATTAAAGATTTGTAAAACAAAAATCAATATTTTGGACATATCAATTCAATGAGATAAAAAGCAAACACAATTGAATTCCATAAAATAGTGAAAATATTGTATTATCTAAGGAAAATCACAATTCAAAACTTATCTTAGATGAACCCAAGTGTCTAACTAATTTAGTTCATAATAAAATTACTAGCCAACATCAAAATAAAAAGAAAATAAAATAAAAAAGTTTTCATGATAAAACTTTTGTATTCTCTAATTCTCTTCAAGCTTGATGGATGACCAATAATTCTCCTCTTTTGATCAGCTTCTTCCCCAGAAAAATAAAAATAAGCAAAAGACTTCTCTTTAGAAAAATAAAATAAACAAAAACTCTTTCCTTCTAAAACTTATCCTCCTCCTTCTATTTATACTCCCCTTACTCTCCCTTCAAATAGGAAAAATCTCCTCCTCCACCATTTTAGAAAAATAATAATAAATCTTCCTTTTTTTTTTTTTTAAAATAAGACCTAGTGAAATCTTCTAATTTTGCATGAACTCTTTTCCTAAATTGTATTAGGAATGGATTGAAATTTTTTTTGGAAAATATCAGAATTGGTTCCTAAATTGTCAAATTTTTGTTTGGTCTCTGAACTTCTGAAACTGCATAATTTCATCTGGAAAACTCTCATAATTCATCAATCAGCTCTAATTTCTAGGATTTCTATAAAATCACAAAATACAAGTCAAAAGTGAGATATTATCTGGTATTTTTCTCCAAATTAGATTCAATTAACAATAAAACTAACCATAAAGATAGTAAAAATAAAGAACTATTAAATTACCCCACAATTAGCATTTTGCTTATTTCCAAGCAAAAATACTAAGCTAACGGAAAGAGAAATAAACTATAAACTCAAAACAAAACAAGAAAAACACTAAGTACAAAACACATAAAACCTAACACAATTGACTCATAAACACATTTCATCTCCTCACTGACATCATAACAAATCGAATTAACCGAGTTATGCAAAAAATTCATCAATTCTCAAACTTACAAAAACTGTGTTCTAGCATACTTATTTAATCATAACTATCCTTAAATCAGATGCATCAAAGATTATCCATTCACAAATTTCAAAAAAAAAAAATTCATTTATCAAGTTTCGCACAACATACCTCTCATTTCAAGTGTTTAAAGGTTAGTATATTCTCATCATCCAACAAATAGCCTAAAAATCTACCATAAACTTGAAAATAAATCACATCTTCACCACTTAAATTTAAATACAAACACAAATCAAAAAGTCTTTCTTTTGGTTGTGATGGGGCCTTGGTAGAGGGTAGGTGTTTTTAGGCTAGAGAACTACAAAATAATTGATCATGCTTACTAAATATTTTTTTCTATTAAAACTCACATGATTTCTTAATAAAGAACAAATCTCACGCCCAAAACATAATTTCACTCTCATGAAGCTTATAAATAGTAGAAATTATAGGCTCATACTTGATATCTTTTGCAAAGTAGAATTGAATTGTCTTAATAAAAAAAAATACATCATCTTCTTTCACTTTTATTTCTTTGAACTTTTCCTTTTTTTTCTTTCTTTTTTTCTTTCATATTATTATTATTATTATTATTTTGACTTTTTGTATTTTGAGAGGAAAAAAGAAGAGTTATTATAAAATCACATAAGGTAACAATTCAAAAATCAAGCAATTAATCAAAGAACATTTTCTCAATCTCACCCTAAAGAATAAATCACTCAACCCCACACTTAAGACTTCTCATTAATTTCATGAAACAATCCCTTCTAATTATAGACATCAAATCTCATCCCAAAACAAACATGGTCAATTTAATATTTCGATTAGACTTCATTGGCTAGCTAAACATGAGTTATAATAAAAAAAATAGGGTTCTTGTAGGCTCAATAGAGCTCACTAAATAGATAAAATAGTGGATAAAGAAAGCAAAAGAAATAAGTGGTTAATTTTAAATTGTCTTAATCATTTTTATGCTTATATTTGATAATGTAATATCAAAATGATAACAAATCAAGCTCTAGAGACTCTATCACTATTTGAGTACTCACTTAATAAGAAATTCACAAAATTAAACACATTACAAGGAAAAAATGCTCAAATCTTTCTTTATAGTGTAAAAAAATGATTTCTTTTTTTAAGAATTTGTTAACTTTCAAACCTTGAGATTTTCTTTAAAGATAGTGATAATTAAATATCTATGGTAGAAAACAAGGTTTACAAATTAAGAAAGTGAATCCAACGCATAACTTGATATTTTTTACCAAGTTAAGTGAAAATGAGGGAACTATTAAGCAAATAATGAGTCATTCACACAATAAAACAAACAAAATAAAAAAAATTAAATATATATATATATGAAGAAAGTAAAATAAAATAGAAAAATAAAAATAAAATTATCAAATAATACAAACTCTCTCCCACACTTAAAACACATTGTCCTCAATATGTAGGAGAAATTTTCAGGACGACAAAACAAATAAATATCACATTAAAAAAATAAAAGGAAAAATAGCAAAAGAACTAAGAAACTTTCCTAAAATCTCAAGGTGCAAGTGGTGAA
>CATIWR010005670.1:0-45775 GCA_949677035.1 Omphalea diandra | reverse complement strand
AATTTGTCATGCAACTATACAAACACTACATATATGTTCAAGTGTCCCAAATATAACGGTGCAAGTGTCATTGTCATGCTTCTACAAATCGCATGACTAAATGATCATTTATCCAATGCATATGTTCATATGGGATTTCATATCATTAATGCAATGAATATGTTCATGTGATAATGCCAATGAATGTGGATAGGGATGTTACATAATAAGTATATAATGATAATGACTTTGTGTAACCACTGAGCATTAATTGATTTGATAATCAAATGATGTCTACTCCTCATTTAATGCCTTTTGTACCATTTTATAACTATTTCCCTCACATTGTTTGCCTATTTAAGCCTCCTTCAAACCTTTATATTCCAGTTTTATCATTTTCTTCCTAATACCTCTCATCTCATCTAGTTTAAAACTTTAACCTACTATCTCTTTTCCTCTACTCTCATGACACCTAAAAAGTTCACTAGAGTAGAAAAGGGGAATGGTGTTGCTCAACCTTAAGGCCTTTCTCCTCTTTATGTTATGAAGGGAATCGCTAAAGAAGAGGAAAGATATATGGCCAACACTAAAAAGATCATCAAACTAAACAAGATTCCTTCCTCTTTTCTTTTTGAAACTTTAGGCATAAAGGGAGAAGTTTAAGCATTTCTTTCTAGCCTTATTTAGAATGAATTCATCTTTCAAAAAGAACCAATTATGAATAAATAGTATAAGAATTCATGTGCACCATTACTCTTAGTAAAAGGGTAGAATCTAAAGAATGTGTGTATGGTAATGTTTTCAAGGCTTTTAGGGATCCCTAATTCATCACCTTTGCCTAGCTTTCTCCATTTTCAATTTCCATATCGGAGATAATGTTCCTTTCATTATCTCTTATCTAGACATCACCTATTATGAGTTCTAATTTGAAATTTTAATAGAAGCTAAACATGATCCCAGAACTTTAGTGGCTAAATACATTAAAATCTTAACCAATTGACTCCTCCACAAAATCATCACCTTTTCCATCAATGCTAGAGGTGATGGGAATGAAAAAATTTCTCAAAAAGATCTAGCTTTCCTCTTTTACCTAACCAAAAACAAACCCATTCAAATTGGGAGATGCCTTATGGATCAATTAATCCATATGAGCACCAAACCTAAGAGCCAATTTCTTCTTCCCTCTCATGTCATAACTATCTATAGGTTTTTGGAACTCTAAATGTTAAGAATGAGAAATTCCTCATAAAAAGGTATCTTTCATCCAAAAATTTTATTGATCTAACCTGTTTGATCAATGCTAAGGCCATTCATCTTGACACTTATGTCCTATACCTTAGGATTGTATGAGGAAAAGAAATAAGAAACAACTTATGCATCTAAAAGGAAAAGGCTAGTGATTGAGGAAGTCTCCTAAGAACCCATTCCTTCTATAAAGTTCAAGGAAAAGCTAAAAACCAATTCTTCTTCCATCTCTCTTTCTTCCATCAATAAGAAACTTGATAAGATGATGAGAATGATCAAGAAAAGGTTTCTTCTTTTCTTTCAACATCATAGTGACTTGGTTAACCTTCAAGATGAGGTTGGTGCTACTCTGTGTCATCTTCCTAACTTTGAATAATAGGAAGAAACTGAAGAAGAAGAAGAAGCCCAAGAGGAAGAAGGAGATGAAGCCAAAGGAGGAGAAGAAGAATTTGTTGAAGATAGTGATAATGATGCTGATGATATCTCTCCCACCTTTAGTTTTCCTTGAGCTTTATTTTTTATTTTAACTTTTCCACTTTTAGTTTGGCCTACGTATGTGATCAAACACATGTCTATGTTTTATTGTAGTATGTATTTTTTAATAATAAAATTTTGAACTATGTTCTTTCTATTATCAATGCACATTTGACATAAAGAATGATGTTTCCTTTTATAATTGTCATTGCACTTAATTTCATTTTTGATCTTGATAAAGAGGGAGATTACATGTCATTAGTCAAAGGGGAGTATAAATTGAGAGGGAACTTTTGAATTCCAGTTTAACCATTTACAAACTCAATCGAGAATACACTTCTACATTCTTTATCCTTTGCAAATTCAATCTAAATTATTAAAATAAAAAGGGGGAGATTATTAGACTACGTTAGTTAAGCCTAAGTCAAAATTCTCTTTTGATCCTGACAATATAGATTGTTAGACAAGGTTGGTTAAACCTAAGTCATAAACCTCTTTTGATCTTGACAATAGAGATTGAAAAGTTCTAATACTTTTATTAAGTGTTGTTTTACAAATTCTATGTTAGTTTTTTCATTAGAAATTGGATGGAATTTAAAATCTGCAACCTTGAGAAGTTCATCCAAATTTATGTTGTGTTTATCCTAAATCGTATCTGCAAATTAGTCATAAGGATGGATGAAGTTAGGTCAGAGGAATTTGTGGGCGAATTCACAACCATGACCTAATTGAAGAAAGTGAGCTTATGTCATAAAGGAATTCACGATGAGTATCCCATCTAGTTCGCAACCGCAACTTCCATGATGACAAAAGAGGGAACCAAAGTCACAACCACAACATGCCAAGGGTCAAAGGTATCCGTTGAATATCAAAAATTACGAGGGCAAATTTATGGTCGTGACCACTACTCAAGAAGCTGAAATTTCATCTTCAAATAGAGGAATTCACGGTCTCAGTCACGCCCAAGGCAAAGACAACTCATAATCACAACTTTTAAGAAGTAGGTAGAACACATCGGTTATCTTTATTAGACAACCAATGAGCAGCTGACACATGGATTAGCCATTAGACACAAGATGGGGTTCTCTGCTGCAATTTCTAGCTCCTCAGTGCAAATTGAAAATTCGTGATCGCGAAATGGTACATGCATTTAATGCAAAATCTACCTAGCACAACTTAAAGATTTATTGATAGTTTTAGAGTAATGTCTCTTTGGTGGATGTGGACTATAAATACTCCACCAAACTAATGTAAATGAAGAGAATTCATTAATTTGTAATCAAACTCTTGCAAATTTGCTACTCATTCTTTCATTCTCACCTATGTGTTATTAATTGTTAGGTGTGAGCAATAAATATCATTGTAAGAGGTTGAAAGTTAGCTTAGATTCAAAACTCTTATAAGAGGTTGAAGTGTGAACCTATACAAAACACTTGAGAGAGATTGTTGTGTGAGCCTAAAAAACACAAGTTGTAGAAGTTTGGTGTGAGCTTGGAAACACCAGTTTAATGAAGTGAAATACCTAATTATAGAGAATTGGGGAGTGGATGTAGGGTTTGTTAATACTCGAACCACTATAAACCTTTGTGTCATTTCTTATCATCTTTTTCTTCACCTTTAAAACACTTGAACTCACCTTCTTAATTTAAAAAATAGCCACTAGTTCAACCCCCCTTCTTAGTGCACTAGGCCAACAAGTGGTATCAGAGCCAAGTCTCACTAAAAACCTTAATTATGTGAGTAAAGATCATGGCACAAGAGGGAATCCACACCCAGCTCAAGCCTTATTTTGATAGAGCTGACTATACTCATTGGAAGTATAAGATGAAGATCTATCTAAATACTGATGTGGTGGATCTATGAGATATTGTTGTTAGAGTGGAAGCCACCCACCAAAGTGGTGGATAGAAGTAAGGAGTTAATCCCTAGAGAAGAATGAAACACACAAAAGATCCAATGGCAAAAATAAAAGAGCCATGACAATCCTTCTACGTTCTCTCTCAAGAGAAGAAATTGGAAGGGTTCAACATTGCCAAACTACTTATGGTATTTGGAAGACATTGAAGAACTATCATAAGGTCACCATCTTGGTGAAATCTAGCCGACTTGAGATGAACGTGACGGAGTAGGAGCTATTCATGATGAAGGAAGAAGAGAGCATAACAAATATGAAAAATTGGCTCCTAGCTATTATCACAAACATGAAGAAGTTCGGTAGGGTTCTTACAAATCACGAGGTAAATTCTAAAATTTTGAAATTTTTACCTATTGAGAAATTTAATGCTAGAGTGTGTAGTATCCAAGAATCCAACCCATAAATAGGGAAGGTGCCAATGAATGTATTGATAGGTAAACTTTTGACTCATGTGTTGGCCTTAAAGAAAGATGAAGAAATGAAGAGAATGAGAGGTCAAGGGGAGAAATCATAAAAACCAGAAAAAAGGACATTAGCACTCAAATCATCTTCAAAGGAAAAGGAAGTAGAAATAGCCTCAAGTGAAGAGGAGAGTGACAAGGAGGAGGAGGAACTTATAATGCTTTCTAGAAGGACTAAGGAATTGATTAAAAGAAGAAAAGAAAGAAGGAACTTAAAGAAAGCAACTCCAACTTCCAATGAGAGATCAAACGATATCACTTGTTATGAGTGTGGCAAGTAAGGCCACATTAAGTTTGATTGCCCTAAGGTAAAGAAGAAGAATAAAGGGGACAAAGAGAAGAGGAAGAGGTTCAAAGCCACTTGGGATGATTGCTCAAGTGAAGATGATGAAGAATAAGAGATTGCCAACATATGCTTCATGGCTCAAGAGGACTCTCCTAGTAAGGTAAGTTCTTCTCCTCATTGTTATTCTAAATATGATGATTTAGATGATGTAGATGATGAGTTTTTAGAGTTTTACCATGAAATGTCATAAATATAAGTCACAAATGAAAACTTATAAGAAGAAGTGCAAATATAAGTCACAAATGAAAACTTATAAGAAGAAGTGCAATAAATTAGAGGATGAACTCAAGTCCCATAATAGCCTTGTAAGTGAATTAAGAGCTTTAAATAAAGAACTCAAAAAGTCAATGGAAACTATTTCCAAATCATGTTCATCTCTAGCCTTATTATGAAAAGAGAATGACTATTTGAAAGAAGAAGACATTGAGCTTAGAATCATTATCTATAAGTTTCATAAAGGTAAGGAAGCTTTGGATACACTCATTGTATCATAAAGACTTCCCTTGATTAGGCATGGTCTAGGCTTCAATAGAGCCTCTTCTTCTACATCTCCTTCTACTACATTCATTAGAGCCTCAACACCTCAAACTTTAAGTATTAAGGTTGTTGGAAAGAAAAATACCCAAAGCACTAAACCCCTAATGCTTAAGGACAAAGGGAAGGTGTAACAAGGCTCAAGGCCTATGTCTAAAAGGGCTAATCATTCTTACATGTACAACAAAGTCATTCACACACATAGAAAATATACACATATATCCATTCATGCATGTCCATGCACTCACACATATCATATCTGTATGGGAAAACCTCCCACTCATACTAAGGCATTGCATAAGAGAAAGACACCTAGGTCTAACTCCAATGCCATTATTGCATGATGTATGAACGCATAAATGTTTTTTGTTACATTAGGAAGGCACACCTAAAATTGGGGAATCCTTCCAAACCTAACCCCTTAGGACCTAAGTATGCTTGGGTACTAAAGAAAAGATGATTTATGTTGTGTAGGGGTGTTTGGCAACCACCAAGGAATCAAATGATCGACATGTGGATAGTGGATGCTCAAAGCACATGATGGGCAATAGGAAGCTATTCATGTCCTTAAAGGAAAAATAAGATGGTAATGTCACATTTGGTAACAATGCCAAGGGTAAGGTAATTGGCATTGGAACCATTGGTAAGAATGGTTGCTTTTTAATTAATGGTGTCTTGTTAGTTGATGGCTTGCAACATAATTTGCTTAGTGTAAGTCAATTATGTGACAAAGGTAATGAAGTCACCTTTGACCCTAGAGAATGTCGAGTTACCACTTTAGTAGATAAAAATATAGTTTTCAAGGGTGAAAGGAAAGGCAATACCTATCTAATTGACTTAGACAATTTGGCTAACCAATCTTTTAAGTGTCTTATGTCTCTTAGTAATAAAGCTTGGCTATAGCATAGAAGGCTTAGACATGCTAGCATGGATCTATTGCAAAGTTTATCAAAAGGAAAACTAGTTAAAGTTCTCCCCAAGCTAAAGTTTTCTAAATACAAGACATGTGGTCCTTGCTAAATGGGGAAGCTACATCAATCCTCCTTTAAAGCAAAATACATTGTAAGTTTATATAGACCTCTTCAATTGATTCATATGGAATTGATAGGACCTACTAGGAGTGCTAGTTTTGGTGGAAAACATTATGCACTAGTGCTAGTTGATGATTACTCTAGGTTTACTTAGGTGTCCTTTCTAGCTCATAAGTTTGATACTTTTGATGCTTTTAAAAGTTTTGCAAAAAGAATTCAAAATAAAATGGGTTACTTCATTTCTTCTATAAGAAGTGACCATGGAATGGAATTTCAAAATGAGTTTTTTGAATCTTATTGCCAAGAGAATGATATTTTCACAACTTTTCAACTCCTAGAACACCACAATAAAATGGTGTTGTAGAGAGGAAAAATAAAACACTAGTAGAGATGGCTAGAACTATGCTCAATGAGAATTCTTTGCCAAATTACTTTTGGGCCGAAGCCATTAATACTTCATGTTATATTGCAAATAGAGTTTGTAAAAGACTCATTCTCAATAAAACATCTTTTGAGCTATGAAATGGTAGAAAACCTAAGATATCTTATTTAAGAGTATTTGGATGCAAGTGCGATATATTGAATACCAAGGATAATCTTAAGAAATTTGACTCAAAAACTAATGAAGGTATATTCTTAGGGTATTCCACCTTTAACAAGGCCTATAGGGTCTTTAATAAGAGTTCAATGATTGTTGAAGAGTCTATGCATGTTGTATATATTCTTAGGGTATTCCAATTCTAATAAGGCCTATAAGGTCTTTAATAAGAGTTCAATGGTTGTTGAAAATAGAGCCTTATATGGGTTGAAAAAAGCTCAAAGAGCTTGGTATGAAAGGCTTAGATCCTTTTTTTGAAAAATGATTTTGAAAAGGGATAGGTGGACACAACTTTATTTGTAAAAAGGCACAAACATGATACACTAATAGTACAAATTTATGTTGACGATATAATTTTTGGTGTACTAATGAATCTCTATGTTAGGATTTTGCTAAGTGTATGACTAGGGAATTTGAAATGAACATTATGGGAGAGCTCAAGTTTTTCCTTAGTCTACAAATCAAGCAAACCAAAGAAAGGATCGTCATCAATCAAATCAAATACATAAAGGACATACTTAAGAAATTTGGCATGGATGGATGCAAAGTAGCAAAACACCCATGAGTGGTACCATAAATTGGACAAAGACGAATCGAGTAAGACGATTGATGATAAGAGATATCAAGGTATGATCAATTTTTTACTTTATCTTACTGCTTGTACACTTGATATTATGTTTAGTGTATGTATGTGTGCTAGATTTCAATCCTATCCCAAAGAGTCACATTTGAATGTTGTCAAATATTTGCATAACACATTGCATTTAGGATTATGGTATCCTAGAAATTCATCCTTTACTCTCATTGGTTACTCTGATGCAGATTATGTTGGTAGTCTCTTGGATAGGAAGAACACTTCTGGAACTTGCCAATTTATAGGAGAATGTTTAGTGTCTTGGTTTAGCAAGAAGCAAGTTTTAGTTGCTTTATCCACTGTCGAAGCTGAGTATGTAGCTGCGGGTTATTATTGCACCTAAGTACTTTGGATGAAATAATAATTGAAGGATTATGACAAGGTTGTTGATAACATTCCTATTAAATGTAACAATACAAGTGCAATTAATCTCTCTAAGAATCCCATCCAACATTCTAAGAGCAAATATATAGATATTAAACATCATTTTCTTAGAGATCATATCCAAAATGGTGATGTTGTGTTAGGATTTATAGACACAAGTCATCAACTTTCGAATATTTTCACTAAATCTCTCAATGAAGAAAGGTTGAACTTCATTAAGAAAGAATTGAGAATGCTTGATGGAAATTCTCTAAAGTGAAAAGTATGATCTTTTGTTTAATTGCTATGTGTTGGTTATTTGTAATATTTATCTTTGGATGTCTCAATTTCAAATGCAATTATGCTTTTCTATGTCAATTTACAAAATTAAACATTAACATATTAAGTGCATCACAACTTTAAATGCCAAATTTTATTTTTTCTTCTTACCTTGTAATTCACAGTCGCAATTTGTTGACTCACGGTCATGAATTATAGGTTCTTTTTATCAGGCTGATAAAATTTTATGGACCTTACCTACCTTATCAATGACAAAGCCATCCACCCAAATTCCTATTCCTATACTTTGGGTGCTTTTGGGGCCAAAAAGCTGAAACATTCCAAGCCTCTAAAAGAAAAAGGCTTATCATTAAAGAAGGAGCAATACCAGTCCTACCTCCTTAACCAAAATCTAAGACAAAAATATCTCTTGCCACCATCAACCAAAAGTTAGATAAGGTGATAGGAATGTTGAAGAGAAGATTTCTCCTTCTCCCCCACCTACACAGTTACCTGATGGACCTATAAGAGAAAATGGGTGATCCTCCCTGTCATCTTCTAGATTTTGACGATTATGAAGATACACTAGAGAAAGACAACTAAGGGGTTGAGGATGGAGACGAAGCTGAAATAGGAGAAGACAATGAAGAGCAAGATGATTCTAGAGATGATGACAGTTCTCCAATCTTAAAGACTAGTTTATTTTCTTTTCTTTGTTTAAATCTTTGATGTATAATTGTTGATCCCATAGTTAATAACTAAATAAGAGTGTTTGAATTTGTAATTATTTGTTTCCTATGTTATGTGATTGATATTTGCTATATGTGATTGCAATTTTTATGATTCTATGAGTTAATATTGGCTCCTAATGATCACTGTATCTCATTTTTATGCATTTTATCTAATCTTCTCCATTCAAGCTCTTTTTGATATTGCCAGAGGGGGATAGAATTGTATAGAGAAAACAATTTAGCAGAGAAAAACATAAGTTAAGGGGGAACATACTTTTGATTACTTAAAATTTTTTTAATAATTGACTAGAATTTCTTTAAGCATTTATTGATCATTTCATCATTAATCATCCCAACTTCACAACTCATGCATTTGACTTTCCATAAGATCAATCTAAGTTGTCAAAATCAAAAAGGGGGAGATTATTAGACTAAGTTGGTTAAGCCTAAGTCATGAACCTCTTTTGATCTTGAAAATAGAGATTGATTAGTTTCAATACTTTTATTAAGTGTTGTTTTGCAGAGTCTAAGTTAGTTTTTTCATTGGAAGTTGATTGGAATTTAAAATCTCCAACCTTAATAAGATCATCCAAATTCGTAGTGCATTTATCCTAAATCGCCACTGCGAATCAATCATAAGGATGGATGAAGCTAGGCCTAGCCGCAACCTGGCAAAAAAAAAGTGAGCTTAAGTCACAGAGGAATTCAAAGTGAGTATCACATCTGGTTGGCAACCACGACTTTCATAGTGACAAAAAGGGGAACTAAAGTCATAGCCATAACATGCCAAGTGTCCAAGGTATCCATTGAATATCAAAAATCATGAGGGCAAATTTAAGGTCGCGATCACAACTTTATAAGCTAAAATTTCATCTTCAAACAAAGGAATTCGCAGGTCTCAGTCATGCCCAAGGCAAAGACAACTCACGACCGTGACTTTTAAGAAGCAGGTAGAACACAATGACTATATTTATTAGACAACCAATGAGCTGCTGACACATGGACTAGCCGCTACACATAGGATGGGTTCTTTGCCGTAATTCTTAACTCCTCAATACAAATTGAAAATTTGCAATCGCGAAGTGGTAGTAGCGACTGCGACTTCTGCCTGACAAATATTTAATGCAAAATCTGCCAAACACAACTTAGAGATTTATTAATAGTTTTAGAGAAATGTCTCTTTGGTGGATGTGGGCTATAAATACTTCACCAAATAGATGTAAATGAAGAGAATTCATTAATTTGTAACCAAACTCTTGCAAAATTGCTACTTATTCTTTCATTCTCATTTATGTGTTATTAATTATTTGGTGTGAGCAATAAATAAAATTGTACGAGGTTGAGAGTTAGCTTAGATTCAAAACTCTTGTAAGAGGTTGAAATATGGGCCTATACAAAACACTTGAGAGAGGTTGTTGTGTGAGCCTTTACAAGTTGTAAAGTTGTTGTGTGAGCCATAAACACAAGTTGTAAAAGTTTAGTGTGAGCTTGGAAACACCAGTTTAGTGAAGTGAAATACCCAATTGTGAAGAATTAGGGAATGGACATAGGGTTTGTTAATACCCGAACCACTATAAACCTTTGTGTTATTTCTTCTCATCTTCTTCTTCACCTTTAAAACACTTGAATTCACCTTCTTAATTTTAAAAACAACCACCAATTCAACCCCCCTTTCTTAGTGCACTAGGCCAACATAGATTGAAAGGTTCAAATGTTAATATTAAGTGTTGATCTTACAAATTTTTTGCTAGGATCACTTTGGAAATGGAAGCCTTAATCTCAAAGATTGAAATTTGCACTCTAATTCATGATCGTTACGTAGAAGCTCGTGACCGCTATCATACAAAAGAGTTCAATAAATCTTATACAATCAATTTTGTGGTGCATGTTGCATCAATAGTCTTGACCGTGACTCTTGCATTCACCTAGAGGGAATCAAATCTTTAACCAAGTCATGCTAGGTGTCCTAAAGAACTATTAGAAGATCAAATTTTGTGATAGCTAAAGAATTGTAGCGACCACAAATTTGGTAAAGCAACTTCTCTATTCAAGCATAAGATTTAGAGATGAGCATTACATCTAAAGACGAAAATAGATCGTGACTTTCACTGTTGCTCAAGAAACATATTGATTATTTTCCTTAAAGAACTAATGGTTAAATGCCACGTGGACTACCTATTATATATAAGCATGGTTATGTGAATCTCACGACAGTAATTTCATTTGACATGCAAATAATGCAGGATCTACTAGCATACTTTGGAGATTTGAAAATAGTTTTCTTTGTCACATCTCTTTGGTTATTGTATATTATAAATACATGACTAAATGGGCTTGAATGCAAGAGAATAACATTCATTATAGCAAAGCTCTTACAATTTTATTTCTTAACCTTTAAGTTTTCAATTTATTGCAATTGTGGTGTTATTGTTTGGTGTGAGCATTAAATAATAGTGGGTTTTGATTTAAGAATGATCCTTTGTAATAGAGAACTCTTTTCTAGGGTTTTTAGTGAGCCTTAGAAAATTCTTGTGTAACGACCATTTTCATTTAAAAATTATGGCATTCATGCCTAAAAATACATTTGCATAAAGGTTTTTTCATCATACAAACATAATCCAACATGCATTTAATGTACATATATGTTAACTAATGTTCAAGGCTAGTGACCATAAACTGGTTCCTATCTAGATATATGTACATGACATAAGGAGAAATATAGTTGGAATTTAGTCGATGACCAGTGGTCCATGTGTCTCTATGAAAAACTCTGTGCACCAAAGTATCCAAATCCTATGCTTGAGTATCTGAAAAACATAATTACATTTTGGTGAGTTGTGACTAAATGAATGAAAACAATAATTATATTCTTATGGCATAACCAATAATCAAATATCATCAAGATACATTACAAGTATAAGAATTGACTATGCAAGTGCAAAAGATTGATTTTTGTTGTGACCTTGCAAGGCAAATACTGTTCCTGAGAATTCATGTGATTCAAGTGACATTTGATTTTGCTACCTAACATATAACAAGTGAATCTTTTGATCAATAACATGTGCCAATAGGATATATTGGTCAATTTTCCAAGTGATTTACAAGTGTTTGACAAGCCGATCACAACATCATTTTAGTTCCATATGTAAGTGTTCATTTACAATGGTATACCAAGTAATCATTAAGAGCATATAATTCTCGCATGACTTGTATTCACATGTAAAATGTAACAATTCAATCACATATACATGTAATAAAGCATTATCATGTCACAAAGTTATCACACATACACATTAGAATTTAATTATGATTTTTACTCACCTTTTGATGTAACAAATCTTTATGGTAGGTTTGGTTCTCTCTCTAGGGCTTACTCAAAGTGTTAAGATCCTAAAATTTGATATATACATGGTTATAAGTATGTCAAAATGTTTATGAATTCTTAGTATGCAATTATGGCACGATCCATACAAGTGGACCTAGTGTTTATGCATATTTTCCTTATACAATAGCCTGACCATCCTGTATGCTCACACTAATTACTCTAGATATGCTTATCTAATGACTTGATTCTTTTTTTCAAATAAACTAGACACATAATGATATAACATAGTAAATTTTTAGGTAAACATAAGACATAAAAAGCATGGTGAATTTTTGAATTTTTCTCTATTTCAACGTCATTTTAGTCTAAGTAGGTTTTACATTCTTGGGTATATCTCAAATTGTACAAATCCAAATGTAAAAATATCAACTAAAAGTTTCAAAATGCATAAAGGAACTTTTTTCATATTTTACTCATTGTCTAATTCAATCTAGAAAGTCACCAAAATAAATGACTACTCATTGTGAGTAAGTTTTCAACATATTGACAAGTAGTCATGAAGAAGGTGTAACATCTAATCAACCATGTTGAATTTGGCATAAATATTTCACTATCATATATATAAGACATAGATATAGAACTTTCAAGTTTGGAATATCATCAAATTCTGAATCTATGACCATAAAATTCTTGGAAAATAGAATCAAAAGACAAATGAGGTTTCATCGGGTTCAGGGCCAATCACAATTAATGTGCCATATCTCTTTCCACATAACAAATCAAGCAAAATTGTTTTAAAATTATTTATAGGGGATATAAATCTACAAATCACTTGTTTTTAACTTTGTCTAAATCAACACATAAGGTCATCAAAATATATGAAAATAGAAGGACTGACGAGATTTCGGTTGGTTGTGTACTTGCCCTAATAAAGGAGCTATATCTCCTCACACACACAAAATTAAGAAAAACTGTTTCACATGAATTTAGATGGGGAATAAGGCTCTAACTTTTATATTTTAGACTTTCTTAATTCCTCTTCTAGTGTTATCAAATCATAGGTACAAAATTCTACTGTAACAACAAAACCAACACAATCAGCTTTTGTTTCTCTTATATTTCAACTTCCATACATTAGCTCTACCTCAAATACTCTATAATTCTTACTAACCATGGATGATTAACATGTATGAGCAAGTAATTTCATGTGGAAAGAAGATAAATTAACTTACTTATTTTCCCTGAACCAAAAAAGTTTAGGATTCCTTCCTAGGCAGCTCACCTCTCCCCGTTCTTCATCTTCTTTTTCTTTTTCTTCTTCATTTCATCTTCTTCTTCTTCCTTTCATTCTTTCTTCTTGAGCTCTCTCTTTCTTCTGCTGCCCCTCATATTTATCCTCTATATTCTACTCCTAAAGGATGAAAAATTCAAGTTTTAAACCTATTCTAATAAGACAAATCATGGTGTCTCATTTCCATTGGTTAGAAGTTCACTTTTCCTCTTTTAGTCCCTCTTATTCACTCCTTCATCACCTCCATCCATGTCATAATCCCTATATGCTCTTTATACTTTTAAATAAGCTCTAAAATACCATAATTTATGATGTTGTAACATGCAGACAACATAAGATAATTTGTCATGCAACTATACAAACATTACATATATGTTCAAGTGTCATAAATGTAATGGTGCAAGTGTCATCATTGTGCTTATCTAATTCACATATCTAGATGATCATTTATCCATTAAATATGTTCATATAGGATTGCAAATTATTTATGCAATAAATATGTTTATGTAAGAATGCTAATGAATGTGGATAGGGATGTTACATTTCTTCCCCTTTTATGAAAAATTTCATCCTTGAAATTCAATACCTATAAAAAAATGTGGATATTGTCATTTTATGTTCTCTTCGGATACCCATATAGCCTCTTCTTGTGAGTGGTTTCTCCATAACACCTTAACTAAAGGAATTTCTTTATTTGGTAACTATTTTATCTTTTAACGAATGATTTTCATTGGTTATCTAATGTAACTTACGTCATCTATAATTATTATTGTTAGATCATCTATAATTATTATTGTTGGATCCCTAACTATATATGTAGGATTAGATTGATACTTTCTTAGCATACTCACATGGAATATATCATGAATTTGAGCCATCTCTAATGGTACTGCTAGCCTATAAGCTAATGCATCGATTCTTTTTAGGATCTCATATGGTCCTATGTATTGAGGACTCAACTTCCCCTTCTTGCCAATTCAAATTATTCCTTTATATGGTCAAACTCAAAGGAACACTTTGTCTCCCACCTCATATTCCATTTATATTATATGTTGGCCTGCATAGCTTTTTCCCCTATCCTGTGTTGCTTTAAGTTTGCTCTTGATTAACTTCACCTTGTCAATAGTGTCTTGCACTAGTTATAGCCTTTCTAAAACATGCATCCCTTCTTCATCCCAATAGATAGGACTTCAACATTTTCTTCCATATAGTGCTTCATATGGTGCCATCTGTATACTGCTATGATAATTATTATTATAAGCAAATTCCATCAAGGCAATATGTTGATCCCATACATCTTTGAACTCTATCACACAAGCTTGAAGCATGTCTTCAAGTGTTTGAATTGTCCTTTCTGATTGCCCATCTGTCTATAGATGAAAAGTAGTACTGAAACTCAAGTTGGTACCTAAAGCTTGTTGCAAAATGACCAAAAATAAGATGTAAATCATTGATCTTTAGCTGATACAATAGACACTAAAATGCCATATAATTTGATAATTTCATCCCTATATTTCTTGGCTAAGTGCTTAAGTGAACTACCCCATCAAATAGGCATAAAGCGAGTTGACTTCGTCTATCAATGATGACCCATATGGCATCATTCTTCTTCAAAGTTCTTGGTAACCCATATACAAAATCCATGGTTATTCTTTTCCATTTCCATATTGGAATCCTCAATGGTTTCAATTTTTCAGTCATTACTTGATGTTCTATTTTGATTTGTTGATGAGTCAAACATGTTGAAACATAGACTGCTACATCTTTCTTCATTTTAGGCCACCAAAAATGAGATCGCAGGGTATTATACATTTTCATCATTCCTGGATGCATGGCATATATAGCATTATGTGCTTCTTCTAGGATTTCTCTTTACAAGTTATCAACATTAGGCATAGAAATATGAGAACCAATATCAAGGCATCATTTTGAATATCAAAATCACCATTTCTCCCCTGTTTTACCATTTCAATCATTTTATATAACATTGTATCCTTGTCTTATGCTTCTTTAATTTGATCATGCCATATTGGTCTTACTTGAAAAGTAGCAATCAATACCCCATTCTTTTATATGTTTAGTTCCATATTCATAGCTCATGATTGAACTAAATAAAATAATGGAAATACCTACAAATGAGCTACAATGTCTTGATTTCCTGCTCAAAGTATCAATAACCACATTTACTTTTCTTGGGTGATATTCAATGTGCAATCATAATCTTTTAGCAGTTCTAACCACCACTTTTGCCTCATGTTTAATTTTTTTAAGCTCATCAAATACTTTAAGCTCTTGTGATATGTAAATATCTGAAAAGTTTCTCCATATAAGTAATGTCTCCATATTTTCAAAGCAAACACAATGACAACAAGTTATAGGTCATGTACTAGGTAAAATAATTCATAAGGCTTTAGTTGTATAGATGCATATGCAATTACCTTGCCATGCTGCATTAAAACACATCCAAAACCTTAATGACATCACTATAAACTACAAATCCTCCATTACCGATAGGAATAGCTAACACTAGAGCAGATGTCAATCTATCTTTTAATTCATTAAAACTCTTCTGACATGCTTTAGACCATTGAAATGCTGCATTTTTTTGAAGTAACTTAGTCAAAGTAGCAGCTATAAGTGAAAACCCTTCAATAAATTGATGATAATACCCAGCTAGTCCTAAGAAACTTTAGACTTCTGCAACATTCTTTGGGGTTTCCCATTTTACTATTGCTTCAAATTTTTTTTTAGATCCACCTCTATGCCCTTTTCAGAAACTATATGTCCTAAAAATACCAAATGGTCAATCTAGAACTCACACTTGCTTAATTTAGCAGATATCTATTTTTCTCTTATTCATGCTCCTCTTTGCTGCTTGAATACACTAACATGTCATCAATAAACACAATTGTAAATTTGTCTAAGTGAGGCTAGAACACTTTGTTCATAAGAGCCATAAACATAACTGGTGCATTAGTCAAACCAAACGACATCACCAAAAATTCATAATGCCCATACTTGGTTTGAAAAGCTATCTTTGATACATCAGGGTTTGAAATTTTGAGCTGATAATATCCTAATTTCAGTTAAGTTTTAGAAAACACATGTGCTTCTTATAACTGGTGAAATAGATCATCTATCCTTAGTAAAGGATACTTGTTCTTCACAATAACTCAATTTAACTGCCTGTAATCAATACACAACTTCATTGTCCCATCTTTATTTTTAAGAAATAATACTAGAGCACCCCAAGGTGATACATTAGGTATGATGAATCCTTTTTCAAGTAGTACCTATAATTGGGTATTTAATTATATCAACTTAGTTGAAGCCATCCTATAAGGTGGAATGGACATCGGTGCAGTTTCTAGGACTAACTCAATTGTGAATTTTATCTCCCTATTAGGTGGAAAACTGAGTATGTTAGCTAGGTAAACTGAGTAAGTTAGATAGGAAAATGTTTGGAAACTCATTTACCATGAATATATTCTCAAATAACTCATTTGTGAACTTTGTGTCTACCACATGTGCCAAATAACCACTTTTAATCATGCGAAAAACCTTGATAGTAGAAACTAGACATACAGGTATAATTTGCCCTTCCCCTTGAAACACAACCCTTGTATGATTTGGAGATTCCGGAATAACTTCCTTCATAAAATAATTCACTAGTGCATGATATTTGGACAACTAGTCCATACCCAGTATCACATCAAATTCACAGAGTGGCAATAATATTAGATCAACATTCAACTCAACATCATCAATATGAATCACACAATCATGACATACCTTATCTATAATCATCACATCTCTCAAAGGAGTACTAACACATAGATTAGTACCTAAAGGTTAATGCTAAATACACAATTGTGATGCCATGTTCAATGAAATGATTAGATGTGTAGCCAAGATCAATTAATGTATCAACTTTTAAATCATGGAGAAAAAGTTTACCAGTGATTACTTCTGGACCAACAATAGCTTCTTGCCTAGTCATGGAAAATACTCTTGCCTGTGTCGGGGGTCTAAAACTCTAACCTTCTAATATGCTCATACCATGGCCAATTATGGTTGTTCTACCTCTACCTCTACCTCCCTCTGACATTCTGGATCTTTCAGGACAATCTCTAAGCATATGACAAAAGACCCATAAAATTTACACCCACCAGTCAATTTTCTACATTCAACCATATGTTACCTACCATAATTTACACATGAGGATCGTTGTTACATAATTTGGCCTTGACCGTTGCCTGTATGCAATAAAATTCCTAATCCTTTGCCTCTATAGCTAGAACAACCACCCCTAGCATTGGACTATGATGGCATATAATCTCTACGTTTACCTTTCTTTCTATTAAAATCTCCCACAAACTCAATAGACACTTTTTTTACTCATTGCTCTGTCCTTTCTTTTTCTAATATTTTCATCCTAATTGTAGCAACATTTATCTTGGTATAACTTTCAAGATTTACAGTTGTGATCTTACTTATAATCTCATATTTCAGTCCCTTTACAAACTTTTGACACTTATCTTTGTCAGCGCCCACCATGAAAGATGCATAATGAGATAATTGATTAAATTTAACCTCATACTCGACCATAGTCATCTCCCCTTACTTTTGGTTCAAAAATTCCTTTCTTTTGTCATCTTTATACACTTATGCCATGTAATTGTTGTTGAACTCATAAAGAAATTCATCCCATGCAAGCATTAAAAGCTGGACATCACTCCCTAGAATGGTTTCCTACCAATCTTGTGCATCCCCCTGTAATAATGACAATGCATAATGAAACTTTTCTTCTAGTGTGCATTTCATCAAATTCAAAACTCTGTGTTCTTTTTAGCCATGTCTTTGTCATTGATGGATTTGTGGTACCACTAAAGTCCACGCTATTTTCTTAATTTGTCATACCTTCTTTCTTTTTGAATTTTTGAACCCTGCACTATTGGTTCACTAATTATATGTTATGGTTTCCCATCAGATATGTGTTGTGCAAGAGAATGTGTAGGAGATCTAATTCTATGAGCAGGTTGATCTCTTAATGGTTGACATGATGCTTCTATGGAATGCAAATCGCTTGACTCCTCTCTCCTTGGTGAGTTGTGGGTACTACCATGACTACCCTCTGCTAATGCCCTATAGACAAATAAGACTATGTCATATGATAATGCATAATAGTGCAAAAGTCATGTCATGGTCATATGTATGTCCCTATGGAACGTATCCCTGCTCTAATAGCAAAAATTGTAATGACCATTTTCATTTACAAATCATGGCATTCATGTCCAAAAATACATATGCATAAAGGTTTATTCATCATACATACACAATCCAACATGCATGTAATGTACATATATGTTAACTAATGTTCAAGGCTACTGACTATAAATTGGTTCCCATCTAGATATATGTAAATGACACAAGGAGAAAGAGAGTTGGAATTCAACTGACGATCTGTGGTCCATGGGTCTTTATGTAAAACTCCATGCATCAAAGTATCCAATCCCTATGCTTCAGTATCTAAAAAACAAAACTAAAATTTGGTGACTCTCGACTCAATAAAGAAAAATAATAATTAGATTCTTTTGGAACAACTAACAATCAAATATTATCAAGATACATGACAAGTATAATAGTTGGCTATGCAAGTGCAAATGTAATAGATTGATTTTTATCGTGACCTTGAAAGGCAAACACTACTCCCGAGAATTCATGTGATTCAAATGATATTTGATTTTGCTAGCTAGCATATAAAAGGTGAATCATTTTATCAATAATAAGTAAAATGTAACAACTCATTCACATATACATGTAATAGAGTATAATCATATCATAAAATTATCACACAAACACATTAGAATCTAATTGTAGTTTTTACTCATCTTTTGATGCAACCAACCTTTATGGTATGTTTGATTCTCTCTCTATGGCTTCTCAAAGTGTTCAAATCCTAAAATTTGATACATACATGGTTATAAGTATGTCAAAATGATTATGAATGCTTGGTGTGCAACTATGACATGATCCATGCAAGTGGACTTAGTGTTTATGCATATTTTCCTTATATCCTGGCTTGACGTTGCTACACTCTTATAGCAATAACTCTATATTTACTTATCCAAATTACTTGATTCTTTTTTTTAAAAAATAAACTAGGCACATAAGGATACAACATATTCAATTTTTAGGTCAATACATGACATATAGAAAACATGGAGAATTTTTTAATTTTGCCCAATTTCTAAGTCATCTCAGCATAAGGAGGTCTTAAATTCTTAGGTATATCTCAAATTTTGCAAATCTAATTGCAAAAATGATATACCAAAAGTTACAAAGCACATAGAGAAACATTTTTTATATTTTAGTAATTCCCTAATTCTGTCTATAAAGTTACTAAAACAATTGACCAATATCAGGGTGAGTAGGTTTTTAACATATTGACAATCAATCATAATGAAGGTATAATATCTCATCAACCATGTTAAATTTGTCACAAATATTTTATAGGCATGTATATAGGTCATAGATATACAACTTTCAAGTTTGGCACATTATCAAATTCTGAATCTATGGCCATCAAATTCTTGGAAAATAGAATTAAAAGATAGATGAGGTTTCATCAGGTTCAGGGTTAACCACAATGAATGTACCATATCACTTTCCATACAACAAATGAAGCAAAACTAGTTTAGAGAGGATATAACCCTACAAATTTAATGTTTTCCACTTTGTCTAAATTCACATATAAAGTCATCAAAATATATGAAAACAAAAAGACTAAGGAGATTTTGATTGGTTGTAGACCAACCCTAACGAAGGAGCCATATCTCCTCACACACCAAATTAAGCAAAAATGTTTTACATGCATTTAGATGGCTTTTAGGGTTATGAAATCATGGGTACAAATTATGCTCTAACAATAAAACCAACACAATCAGCTTTTGTTTCTCTTGAATTTCAACTTCCATTCATAAGCTCTACCTCCAATATTCCATAATTCTTGCTAGCCATGGATGATGAACATGCAATGAGGGAGTAATTTCATGTAGGAAGAAGATAAATTAACTTACCTATTTTCCCGAACTAGAAAAGCTTAGGATTCCTTCCTAGGTAGCTCACTCTTCTCCCTTTCTTTCTTTCTTCTTCTTCTTATTCTTCTTATTCTTTTTCTACTTTTTCTTCTTCCTTTCTTTATTTCTTCTTGAGCTCTCTCTCTTATGTCACTCCTCACATTTATCCTTTATATTCTATTCCTAAAGGTTGAAAATTTGAATTTGTAAACCTATTCTAATAAGACAAAATCATGATGTGTCATTTCCATTGGTTGGAAGTTTACTTCTCCTCTTTTTGTCCCTCTTCTTTACTCCTTCATCACCTCCATCCATCTTTTAATCCCCATATGCTTTTTATACTATAAATAAGCTCTAAAACACCATTATTTGTGATGCTATAACATCCAGACAACATAAGATAATTTGTCATGCAACTATTCAAACATTGCATATATGTTCAAGTGTCCCAAATGCAATGTTGCAAGTGTCATCGTCATGCTTATCCAATTAATGTATCTAAATGATCATTTATCCATTGCATATGTTCATGTGGGATTACAAATTATTTATAGAATAAATATATTAATGTAAGAATGCCAATGAATGTGGATAAGGATGTTGCATCTTACATAGGTAGAGTGTGAACCTTATAAAACATTAGTGTGGTTGTGTGTGAGCCCTGTAAAAACACAAGTTGTAAAGTTAGGTGTGAGTTTTAAAACACCATTGAAGATTAGCGAAACACTAAATTGAAAGAATTAGAGAGTAAATGTTGGGTTGATTAATACCCGAACCACTTTTATTCCTTTTATTTCTTGCTTAACAAACCTTTCCTCTAAAGTTTTAAATTTCCCACCAATTTAAACCCCTTTCTTAGTGCACAAGGGCTAATAGTGCTAGTTGATGATTACTCTATATTTACTTGAGTATCCTTTATTACTCATAAGAGTGATACTTTTAATGCTTTCAAAAGCTTTGCCAAAAGAGTTCAAAATGAAAAAGGTTAATTCATTTCTTATATTAGAAGTGACCATAGAAATGAACCACAATGAATCCTTTGAAAACTATTGCTTAGAAAATGGGATTTCTCATAATTTTTCTACTCCTAAACACAATAACAAAATGGAATTATAAAGAGAAAAAAACATTGGTAGAAATGGCTAGAACTATGATTAATAAGTATTCTTTACTAAATTACTTTAGTCTAAAGCTATTAATACCTCATGTTATATTATAAATTGTGTTTTCAAAAGACCTATTCTAAACAAAATTTCTTATGAGCTATGGAATGGAAAAAAACCTAAGCTTTCATAGCTTAGAGTATTGGTTACGAATGCTACATTCTTAATACTAAAGACAACCTTACAAAAGTTGCCTCACAAATCAATGAAGGTATCTTCTTAGCTATCCTACCACTAGCAAAGCCTATAGGGTCTTTAACAAAAAGTCTATGGTATTTGAAGAGTATATGAATATTATATTTAATGAGTCTAACAAACTTGATCTTGGGAATTGATGATCTTATAGGTGACTTTAAAAGATGAAGCTTGATTCAACTCCTATGGAAAATGTGATTCTTGACGATAATGGGCCACCATAAGAAGTAGAGGAATCTCTACCTCAATAAGATGAGATCCCAGCTTAAAGACTCCCTAAGGATTAGAGATACTCCAAGGATCACCCAAAGTATCTAATCATTAGTGAGACATCAAAGGGAGTAAGTACTAAAGCTTAATTACATACTATAGATAATAATCTTGCCTTTGTTTCTCAAATTGAGCCAAAGTCAATAATTGGTGAGGCTCTCGTTAATGAAAGTTGTGTGATTGCTATGTAAGAGGAACTTAACCATTTTAAGAGAAACAAAATTTGGAAACTTATTCATAGGCTTAAGGAACATCTGGTCATAGGTTACAAATGGATGTTTAGGAATAAGTTAGATGAGCAAGGTAGGCATTGATTATGATGAAACTTTTGCCCTCATAGTAAGATCAGAGGCCATTAGGATTTTCTTATTATTTGCTTATCATATGAATTTTAAGCTTTTAAAATGGATGTGAAAAGTTCATTTTTAAATGGTCTCATTAAAAAGGAAGTTTATATTGAACAACCTCCAGGTTTTGAGTCTTATGTTTCCCAAATCATGCTTTCAAATTGACTAAAGCCTTACATGGATTGAAACAAGCTTCAAGAGCTTTGTATGAAAGGCTTAGTTCATTTCTTTTCGAAAATGATTTTGAAAATGGCAAGGTTGACGCTACTTTGTTTGTGAAAAAGCATCATAAGATACATTAATTATTCAAATATATATTGATGATATTATATTTGGTGTCATTAATGAATCTCTTTGTGAGGAATTTGCTAAGTGTATGACTAGGGAATTTGACAATGAGCATGATGTATGAACTAAGTTTTTTCTTAGTCTTCAAATCAAGCATACCACAAAGGACATGTTCATCAACCAAGCCAAATATATAAAAGAACTACTTAAGAGGTTTGGCATGAATGGATGCAAAGTTGCTAAGACATTATTGAGTGTAGCTATCAATCTAGACAAAAATGAATAGGGTAAGCCAATAGATGAGAAAAAGTATAGAGGTATGATTAGATCTCTACTCTACCTTACCGCTTCTAGACCTGATATTATGTATAATGTTTGCTTTTGTGTTAGATTTCAATCTTGTCCTAAGAAATCACACTTGCGTTCGGTTAAAATGATTTTAAAATATCTTCATTACACTATGCATCTAGGCTTATGGTATCTTAGAACTTCATCCTTTAGTCTTCTTGGTTATTCGAATGTGGATTATGCCATTTGTTTATTTGATAGAAAGAGCACTTATGAAACTTGCCAATTTATTGGTGAGTGCTTAGTTTATTGGTTTATCAAGAAGCAAGTTTTGGTTGTCTTATCCACCATCAAAGTGAAATATATGGCATCGGGTTATTATTGTACCTAAGTTCTTTGGATGAAATAAAAACTAAAGGATTATGGCAAAGATGTTTATCACATTCCCAATAAATATGGCAACATAAGTACAATAAAATATCTCTTAAAATCCCATCCAATACTCAATAAGCAAGCATATTGATAGTATACATCATTTCATTAAAGATCATGTGTAAAATGGTAATGTGGTGTTAGATTTCATTGACACTAACAACCAACTTGCAGATATTTTCACTAAACCCCTTAATGAAGAATGGATGAACTTTACCAAAAGGGAACTTAGGATGCTAGATGGAAGTTCTTTAGGGTAAAAATGGATCTTATTATCTGTATGAACTATGAGTGTTCACAATTGTTGTGTGATTTGCTTGAAATGATTATTTGTTATGTTTGATGTTGTAGATGTGTTAATTCAGTATGCAATTATGCTTTTCATTGCCAAATTGCTTGAATTAATCATCAAAATATTAAAATAATCTTACCAAATTAAAATAATCATACCAAATATGGGCCATGTGTTTAAAACTTCATTTTTCATGGATTTGTAAAATTGTGTTATAAATTATAGGCGTGACTATCTCATCGCGGTCACTACTTTCAAGTCTTTTCAAATTTTTGAACCTTTCATATATTGCAATTGTGACAAATTAGTTGCCATCATGAAATTTTCAAAATTGAAATTCTTTGAGCATTGACCTTGCACTTTTCCAATGATTTTCTAGCCATTACTCATAAGTTTCACAAATCGCGGTCGCGACATGATAATTATTTATTTTTAGTATTTTTAAGGACTAGTTTTATTGTTAATTGAGTCAAATTTGGAAAAAAAAAAAACCATATGATGTCTCACTTTTGGTTTGTATTTTGTAATTATATATGAAATCTTGAAAATTGGAGTTGATTGATGAAATATGAGAGTTTTCTAGGTGAAATTGTACGGTTTCAAACATTCAGGGACCAAACAAAAATTTGACAATTTATGGACCGACTTTGATATTTTCCTCACAAAATTTTAGTCCCTTCCTAATTTAATTGAGAAAGGATCCATGCATTTTTTGGAAAGTTTCATTGTGACTTATCCTAAATTGGAGAGGGAGAATTTGTTCCTAAATGGTGGAGATATTTTTTCCTATTTTAGGGGAGAGTAGGGGAGTATCAATAGGAGGAGGAGAATTCCAAGGGGAAGGAGGGTTTATTTCTATTTATTATTTTTCTAAAGAAAGGAGCTTTGTTTTGTTTATTTTCTTTTTTTTTTTTATAGAAGAAGTTGTCCAAAAGAGGATAATTATCGATCATCCATCAAGGTTGAAGAGAATTAGAGACTATAAAAGATTTATCATGAAAACTTTTCTATTTTATTTTCTTTTTAGTTTGATGTTGAGTAGCAATTCCATTATGAACTAAATTAATTAGGCACTTAGCTATGATGAACCCCAAGATGAGTTTAGAATTGTGATTTTCTTTAGATAATACAATCTTTTCATTAATTTATGGAATTCAATTGTGTTTGCTCTTTATTTTCTTAAATTGATATGTCCAGAATATTGATTCTTGTTTTACAATTCTTTAAACTTAGATTGAGAAATCAAGTTATTGAATGGGTTTAGCACAATTGAAAGGAGTTGCATGTAACCCTAGGATAAGATAATGTAAATCTTCTGAATTAGGGTCAAACCAATAATGAAATTCAAAGGAACTATAATGCAATTTTAGGGGTTTTAATTAGGAAGAGATTCCAATTATTCAGCCTAGAATTAGCTGTTAATTATCTTGAGAATGATTTTAACATACTAAAGGGATTTTCATGGTTTCATAAATATTGAAATAGATTGTATTATTGGAAAATTAATTTCTTAATAAATCTTAAGGGGATTCCATACTTGAGTGTCGTTTGTTATATTGATCACCTTTTTCCCCCTCTCTAGTTCATATTTTCATTATTCTAGTTTGTTAAATTATTTTATTTTAGTTTTAATTAGTTAATTAATTCACTTATAAGTACCGGTTAAATAATAAAGAAATAGCTAATACTAGTACTTTTAGTCCTTGAACGATCGACACTCAATACTCTTGCACTATACTATACTCGATAGTTGCACTTGCCTATTCGATATATAAGTGTTGGCCTCAGACCGTATCAAGTTTTTGGCATCGTTGGCGGAAACTAAAATATTAGGAACACTTTATATCTATTAATTTACCTAATTTTTTTCTTTTTCGTAATTTTTTCATTTCATTTTACCCTTCTTAATCTAGTTTCATTTTTTAATTTTGTTGTGGGTCTCAACTATTTTCAGGGACTTTAGCGTGCATGATTCGAAGCAACACAACTAAGCTAGAACCTGAAGACCCTGAAATAGAGAGAACTTTCGATTAGAATGTAAGGCAAAAGTGTCAAGAGAAAGTTTAGCATGATCTAGAGATAGTAATCATGGTAGATCGTCAAATGACTATGTTTGACTATGCCAAACCCACTGTGACAGATGTTGGAACAAGCATAGTAAAACCCGCTATTGCAGCCAATAATTTTTAGATCAAGCCAAATATCATTCAAATGGTGCAGTAGTCGGTACATTTTGATGGTTTGCTAGATGAGGATCCAAATTCCTATCTTGCTGATTTCTTGGAGATATGCGACACTTTCAAGATCAATGGAGCTACGAATGATGCCATTCATTTGAGGTTATTCCCATTTTCATTAAGAGGAAAAACCAAATGGTGGTTGAACTCACTGCCTAAAGGTTCTATTACTGCATGGAATTAGTCATTGAGAGCAGCATTATCCCAGTCTTTGTGCAGTTCTCAGTGCAATAAGTACGTTGATGCACACAAAGTGAATATTAAAAAACTAATAATGAAATAAAATAAATAATAGTAATAAAATAAATAATAAATATATAATACTAAATGAATAAATAATAATAAAACAAAACTCTCATATTTTGCACACTCCACCAAATCCCGACCTGACCTTACCCCCAACTGCCCTTTCTTTATAGTGTTATTTGTTTGTTTTGTTGTGTTGAAAACTTTTTCTCCACATTGACGACAATGTGTCTTAAGTGTCTAGAAGAGTTTTGTGCTGTTTAATAATTTTGCTTTTATTTTTACCTATTTTTATTTTACTTTCTTTATATATATATATATATATATATATATATATATATATATATTTGATGTTTTGTTTGCCTTATTGGGTGAATGACTCATTATTTGCTTAGTAGTTCCCTCATTTTCATCTTAACTTGGTAAAAAAAAAAAATATATAGTTATGCCTTGGATTCACTTTCTATTTTGCAAACCTTGTTTTCTACCATAGATATTTAATTATCACCATATTTAAAGAAAATTTCAATGTTGAGAAGTTTACACATTCTTAAAAAAAATTAAAATTCATTTTTTTACACTATAAAGAAAGGTTTGAGCCTTTTTTCCTTGTAATGTGCTAAATTTAGTGAATTCATTGTTGAGTGATTCCTCAAATAGAGCTGGAGTCTCTAAAACTTTATTTGTTATCATTTTGAGACCACATTATCGAATACAAACATAAAAATGATTAAAGCAATTTAGGATTAGCAACTTGTTCCTTTTTCTTTCTTCATCCACCCTTCTATCTATTTAGTGAGCCCCATTGAGCCTATAAGAATCATATTTTTTTAATTGTAATCCCATGACTAGCCAATGAAGCCTAGTCCCTTAAAATATTAAATTGATCATGTTTACTTTGGGATGGAATTTGGCTTCTATAATTACAAGGGGTTATTTCATGAAATTAATGAGAAGTCTTCGGTGTGGGGTTGAGTATTTTATTCTTTGGGGTGGGAATGAGAGAATGTTATTTGATTAATTGCATGATTTTTGAATTATTACCTTATGTGATTTTATAATAACTCTTATTTCTTTCTTTCAAAATATAAAAAATCAAAAAAAGAAAAAAAGAAAAAAATAATAATATGAAAGGAAAAAAAGTTCAAAGAAATCAAAGAGGAAGAAGAGGATGTATTTCTTTATCAAGGCAGTTCAATTCTATTTTGCAAAAGATATCAAGCAATAACCTATAATTTATATTATTTTTAAGGTCCATGAGAGTGAAATTATGTTCTGGACATGGGATTTGTTCTTTTTTGAGAGATCATGTGGGTTTCATTTGAGAGAGTATTTAGAAAGCATGATCAATTATTTTGTAGTCCACTAGCCTAAAAACACCTACGCTCTACCAAGGCCCTATTACAACCAAAAGAAAGAACTTTTGATTTATGCTTGTAATTGAATTTAAGTGGTGGAGATGTGATTTATTCTCAAGCTTATGGTAGACTTTTAAGCTATTTGTTGGACGATGAGAGCATATACTAACCTTTAAACACTTGGCATGAGGGGTATGTTGTGCGAAACTTGATAAATGAATTTGTCTTTTTTTTTTTTTTTGGTTTGTGGATGGATAATTTTTGTTGCTTTTGATTTAAGGGTAGTTATGATTAAATAAGTATACTAGAACACAAATTTTCCAAGTTTGAGAATTGATGAATTTTTCACATAGCTAGCTTAATTTGATTGTTACGATGCCGATGAGGGGATGAAATGTGTTTATGAGTCAATTGTGTTAGTCTTTATGTTTTTTGTGCTTAGTGTTTTTATTGTTTTGTTTTGAGTCTTTTCTTCTTATCTTTTTCTGTTAGCTTAGTATTTTTGCTTAGGGATAAACAAAATGCTAAGTGTGGAGGAATTTGATAGTTCTTTATTTTTAGTATTTTTTAGGACTACTTTTATTATTAATTGAGTCTAATTTGGACAAAACAAATACCAGATGATGTCTCACTTTTGGCTTATATTTTGTAATTTTGTATGAAATCTTCAAAATTAAAGCTGATTTGATGAATTATAAGAGTTTTCTGGGTGAAAATTGTGCAGTTTCATCAAACAAAAATTTGATAGTTCAGAGACCAGTTTTGATATTTTTTTTACTGAATTTTAGTCCTTCCCTAATTTAATTGAGAAAGGATTCGTGCATTTTTTGGAAATTTTCACCATGGCCTATCTTAAATTAGAGAGGGAGAATTTGTTTCTAAATGGTGGAGATATTTTTTCCTATTTTAGGGAGAAGTAAGAGAGTATTAATAGGAGGAGGAGAATTCTAAGGGGAATGAGTTTTTGTTTATGTTTATTATTTTTCTGGAGAAAGGAGTTTTGTTTTGTTTATTTTCTTTTTTCTAGAGAAAAAGCTATCCAAAAGAGGGTAATTGTTTGCCATCCATCAAGCTTGAAGAGAATTAAAGACTACAAGGGTTTTATCATAAAAACTTTTCTATTTTATTTTCCTTTTATTTTGATGTTGACTAGTAATTCTATTATGAACTAAATTAGTTAGACACTTAGAAATGATGAACCCTAAGATGAGTTTAGAATTGTGATTTTCTTCAGATAATACAATCTTTTCATTAATTTATGGAATTCAATTGTGTTTGCTCTTTATTTCCTTGAATTGATATGTCCACAATATTGATTATTGTTTTATAATTCTTTAAACTTAGATTGAGAAATCAAGTTATTAAATAGATTTAGAATAATTGAAAGGAGTTGCATGTAACCTTAGAGATAAGATAACATAAATCTTTCATATTAGGGTCAAACCTAATAGTGAAATTCAAAGGAACTTTAATGTAATTTTAGGAGCTTTAATTAGGAAGAGATTTCAATTAATTAACCTAAAATTTGTTGTTAATTATCCTGAGAATGATTTTAACATACTAAAGGGATTTTCATGGTTCCATAAATATTGAAATAGATTGTATTGTTGGAAAATTAATTTCTTAATAAGTCTTAGGGGGATTCCATACTTGGGTGTCATTTGTCCTATTGGTCACCTTTTCCCCACTTTCTAGTTCATATTTTCATTGTTATAGTTTGTTGAATTATTTTATTTTATTTTTAATTAGCTAATTAATTCATTTAAAATTGTTGGTTAAATAATAGAGAAAAAGCTAATACTAATACTTTTAGTTCTTGAGGGATTGACACTCAATACTCCTATGCTATATTATACTTGATAGGTTTACTTGTGTATCCAATCTATAGGTGTTGGCATCGGACTGCATCACGACATGTGTGTAACAGTTGTGACCACCTATATTCTTTGGGTTATAATTACTTTGTCCCTCAAATGGTGCAATTTCCTTTTTCAATACATTTTTTACCCTTCCTCATCATACTTCTTTCTATTTAAACCTCTCTCTCTCTCTCTCTCTCTCTCTCTCCACTTTTATCCATTTATTTTTCTTCAAACTTCCAATTCATCATCCTTTCCCTTCTTCATTTATCTTTTAACTCCCTTCAACCATTCCATCAGAATCAATGGATCTAAGGAAGTACACAAAACTGAAGAAATGAAAAGGCATAGCCCAAACCTCCTCTACTCCTCTCCTCCTCCAAGAACGTTACTTCCCCTTCATAAGATGAAAGGAGTAACCAAGTAAGAAAAGGATCATTATGAGGCAAATAAGAAAAAGGTGATCCAACCTAACAAAATCCCTTCTGATTTCATCCTCACCACTCTTCATCTTGATGGGAAAAATCAAGGGATATCTTACCAACTTAGGATGGATTGACTTAATTTATTGAAAGGAGATTGGTTATGAAGAAGTTGTTAAAGAGTTTATGTGCATTATGCAAGTGAGCAAGGATGTCACCTCACAAGTAGGTATGTATGGTTTAGTTTCTAAGTGCTTTGGAAAAGAGTGGTATATTTCCTACCCTCAACTATGCTCTCTCTTCAACCTCCTTCTAAATGAATAAGTCCCTCTCAACCTCTCATCCATAAACTTCATCTATTCTTATTTCTAGAAGCAAATTTCCATTGAAAAAAGGAATAATCCTAAGAAATCAAATGCCAAAAATATCAAAACCTTGTCTCTTTGGATCTTTCATCACATCATCACTTTCTCCTTCAATGTAAAGGGTGATGCCAATGAAAATGTATCCTAAAAGGACTTAACCTTTATTTACTACCTTATCAACAACATTTTATCCAAGTAGGGAGATTTCTTATTAACCAATTGGCACACATAATCCTAAAAACTAAATGCCAATTCCTTCTTCCATCTCACATAACTGCCATTTATAGGTATATGAGGCCTTTAACACTTGAAATTGAAGCAAATCTCACCCCCTCCTATTACCCAAGCAAAAACTTTCTTAACCTCAATTATTTACTCAATGCCAAAGCAATTAAAGTTAAAACTTATGATTATTTGCTTTGTGCCTAAGGGGTGAAGAGGCAAAAATTATGTGTGATGTGGATCAAGAAGAACCTACTTAAGACCTTAATGGAAGGGAAAAGCTAAGGCTTCTTTTCTATTTCTTCTTCTAAAATCTCTTTTTCCTCAATAAACCAAAAAATTGACAAGATGATGAGAATGATCAAAATAAGGTTCTTTCTTCTTTCTCACCTTCATAATAATTTAATTGACCTTTAAGAGAAAATTAGCGTTATTCCATGCTAACTTCTTAATTTTCAAGATTAGGAAGGCACACAAGAGGAAGAAGGTGGCTAAGAGGAAGAAGGAGATGAAGCCCAATGAGAAGATGATGATGATAGTGATTCCTCCCTGAGATTTTAGTTTTTTTTTTTTTTTTCAGTTTGTGTTATCTTCAGTTATGTTTTAACCTTTTTTATTCCTTTTTTCTTTTTAAAAGTTTATGGTTTAAGTGTATGACTAAAAATATTTATATGTTTGACTTGATTTATGTATTTAGGTTTTTATTTTAATGAAAGTTTTGCTTGTGTTATATTTTATATGTTTTTGTTCAGTTTGAGGACGATTATATTTTTTTAAGTATGTTTGCTTTCAGACGTTGACCTCCTTAACTTTTCCCTCTTTTTGATTTCGACAAAGGGGGGAGAGAATATTGGAATGAATGGAAGCCATAACATGTTAAAGATGGGTATAAGATCATCTTAAGGATAAGTATAAGATTAAAGGGGAGTACTTGTTTAAATCTTAAATTTTCTCAACTTGCATCCTTAGTGTCATTTTTCGATAACTTTGCACTTAAAGAGATTTCAACTGTAGAAATTCTAATAGACTTCCATGCACTTTATACAACTTAATATCATGAATAAGGTATCTTTATCCCTTCATATTTAATCTAGATTGTCAAAATCAAAAAGGGAGATTGTTGGACTTAGTTGGTCAAACCTAAGTTAAACCTCTCTTTTGATTTTACCAATATAGATTGAAATACTCTAATATTTGTTCTAAGTGTTATGGTTGCAAAAAATAAGTTGGAACCACATTGGAAGTTTGAATAAAGAAGACATCCAAAATGGCACCTATGTTGTGATCGTTACATCATGAGTAGCAACAACAACCATGTTCACTTTGGACACAAAATGAGTCCATAGGAATTTACAATTGGTTATAATGTAGGGAATCTCAATCGTGGCGCTTAAACCTTTATATAGCACCTTAGAAGACCAATCAGATCTAGCCATGTGTCATAGATCTATTTGAAATTTCAAATGTCATGATACTGTTATCAAAAGAGTTGAGACCACAATATTCTTTCAAACTAAATTCGAAAACCATTTGCATTTTTAGGTCACAATCAACCTCACTAGTGCTATCATTATCGTGACCATGACACACCTATCATACCTGAGATCCTTAAGCTTCAGAAGAGGGTCCAACAATTAAGTTTATGCTGAGCTAATCACCTTCTCCCACCTATACTAGCCATTAGAAATAATTAAAGATCTCTATAATGATCAAGACAAATCGGGATTGAAATGCATGTCACGACCAAAAAATGCCTGTCATGACTATGACCTTCATCTGATAAGCATTTAATGATAGATTTTGCAACCGACTTTTAAGATATGGAGATAGTTTAGTGAGTAACATATCTTTGATGAGAGAAACCTATAGATACTCCACCAAATGGACATAAAATGTAAGGGAATAGTATTTACTATGGTTGAATACTTATAAATTTATTTCTTAACTCTCTCTCTTATTTACTCTTCATATTTGAGTTGTCAGAAGTTTGATGTGAGCTTTAAACACCCTTTGGATTTAGGTTTGAGACTAAACGAATAGAAAACTCTTATATAGGTTTGAGTGTTAGCCTTAGGAAACACTTATAATGTTGTGTGTGAGCCTTTATGAAACATAAGTTGTAAAGTTTGGTGTGAGCTTAGAAAACACCATTTAATATTAGTAGAATGCCTAATTAGAAGAATTGGAAAGTAGATGTAGGGTTGATTAATACGTGAACCATTATAAATTCTCGTGTGCTTTATTCTTCTACTTTTTCTCTAAAAACTTGCATAGTTAACCTTCCCTCTAAAATTTAAATTTCCAACCAATTGAACCACCCCTTGTTAGTGCACTAAGGCCAATAAGTGGTATCCAAGTGAGACTTTAATTCAAGTCTTAATTATGTAAGGAAAAAATCATGGCATAAGAAGGAATCCACACTCATCTCAAATCTTCCTTTGATAGATCCAATTATACTAATTAGAAGTATAAAATGGAGATCTACCTAGATAGTGATGTGGTAGATTTATAAGATGTTATAGTCAAGGAATGGAAGCCACCAACTAAAATTGTGGATGGAAGTGAAGAGTTTATTCCAAGGGAAGAATTAGTGAAGGCTCATAGAAAGTCCAATGGCAAGAATAAAAGGGCAATGACTATTCTACTAAGCTTAATGTTAAGAGAAGAAATTGGTAGAGTCCAACATTGCCTAACCACACATGGAATTTAAAAAGCCTTGAAGAAATATAATGAAGGCATAACCCTGGTAAATCTAGTAGGTTGGAGTTGTATGTGATGAAGTGGAAACTCTTTATGATGAAAGAAAATGAAAGCATCACTAACATGAGAAATAGGTTACTCTTTATTGTCACAAACATGAAGAAGTTTGGAAGAGTCATTACAAACCATGAGATAAGTGCTAAAATAGTTAAAAAATAGACATGGATGAAAATGAGTGGTGGCATGACATTATCAGACATGGGTGGAAATAAGTTTTTTGAGTCAGTGAACCTAGATCGATTGAAGAAGTACTTTTGTGTGAAGTGATTGAGAAAAGAAGAATAAGTTAGCCCATTAAGTCAAAAACCTAAAAGGGCATCTTAAAAAAAATTAAGGCATAAAAAAAAAAAGAAAGAACAAAAGAAGGAAAAAAGGAAGAAGACAAAATAAGCCTGCTAAGTTGAAAACCTAAAAGGGTGACTTACGAAAAATTAAGGCATAAAAAGGAAATGAATAAAATAAAAGGCAATAAAGTATGAATGACCACTACAAAAAAGTAATGGTGAATCAATAAAGGAATATGATAATGAAAATAAGGGTAAGGAGTAAAGAGCTGGCATTAGAAGGCATGAGCAAAGATGAAGGGATATTCTAATGTACCATTATTAAAAGTAGTAAGCATATATGCAATTAATATGTAATATATAAAATGTGATGATTCATGGTAAGCATTGTACTAAAAGGAAATACATTTACATAATGAAAGCAATCTTTGCCAAACATTTCTTTAATCCAAATGAAATATAATAAGTTTTTCTTAATGTGCACATTATTGTTATGAATGTTTATGAGATCCATATAGTCCTATGTCTTTGACTATCCTACAGCTAGGCCTCAACATCATTAGAAGTAGAAGTCTTAATAAGGAAAATATGATAAATGTATTAATCAACCCATGAGGCCTCCATCTTGTTTAGAAAACACTGAGTTAAAGGCCCCCTGTATAAAGGAAGTAGGAAACCCACTGTGTCATGTGTAGCCCCTAACTGTCAATAGAATCTAGTAGGGTCAAATAAGGTGCTAGATGCCAAGATAGGTTATGCATCCTCCATAAGTCCACAAGCTAACTCTAGTCAACCTCCTCCATGGGATAAGTCTAGCGAATACCTAAATCGAATATGTGAGACACCCTTTTGGTCCAATCAACTATAGTAGAAATAATCACATCTAGCAACAATTTGAATAATGTTATAGGAAATAGAGCATTACGTCTATAATGGGAGCCTCGATTAAGTTTAGTCTCTCATATAGCCATATCTGAAAGAAAAAAAAATAATAAATAGAAAAAAAGAAAAGGAAAATAAGAAATGGCAGCCTAAGCAAAAATAAGCAGGCCTCTAGATTAAAACCCACACGAACAGTTCAGGCCAAAGTTAGTGCAAAAAAAAAAGTAAAAAATATGGATAAAAATAAAAAAGAATAAAAAGAAAATAAAGGAAAATTAATAATAATAAAAGGCTATAGGAGACACGCACCTGAAGTAGCAATGGACCCCCTGAGAAAGACTTATTGACACTTAAGGCCATCTTATTTGGGCCTACAATAGTGTCACTAAGGATCACAGTGAGTGGAGTCTTGCCTAGCTCAATCTTCTTAATGAGTAGTAGCAATTGAAGATCGATCTTACCATCATCTCTACAAAGAAAATACTAACACATCAAGATGACTACTAAAATAGGGGCTTAGGCAGCATTAGCACTACTCCTTAAGGGGTATAAAGTGAGCAAATGAGATAATATCAAAATTTCCTATCCTATATTGGGCATATCATTATAGGGCAAGTTGAGTAACTTCATCATCTTTCAATTATATGGGCAATTCAATCTGCATTGGTTATATGACAATCGAGAATGGCACCAAACTCCTCGAGATAAGGGCAGATCTTTACATCTGCTAAGTGAAAGAATGGGTAGATAGGTCTAGTAATCACAAGTCACTAGTAGAAAGTCAATGTTGAATTTGATGCGTAAGAGATACTCAAGGGCTTTAAAGCCTGCCTAATGGAGATTGGTCCTATTTAGGGGTATAAAGAAAATTTAAAAATGATCTAGCCATGGTAGGAAACTAAAATATAGTAGATGGGGCCATAGAAATTGAGAAAAAAGGGTTTAAAAGAAAGATAAGATGAATAGTGCTTGATAGTTATTAATAGTAAAGTTGGCTGCACAAACCTACCTAATCATTCTCTAGGTCTATACAGGTACTTTCTAGTTTGTATAGATCACTTTGATTGAGGAAAATATAAAAAAGGGACTTTTTTTTCCTTTGATGATTAGTTTACTTTGAACCTATCTATATGAGAACTTATACATAAAAGATAATGAAATCCAACACATTATCCACACAGAATGTATGCAGTTCATTAAAAAGCAATAATGATAGATATTATAACTAAATTAATTAGTTTAACAAAATCGAAGCACTCAGGCCTAAAATCTATTAATCATCTCGAATATTAAAAATAAAGAAGGGAAAAACACATCCATATATTGTACTACAAATTAGTAAATGTGTCAAAAAAAAGTCTTATGGATCACTATTGTCAAAAAAGAGGCATATGTGATGGGCCTAATCCTCTTCATCCTTAAAAGACACCTCATACTCATCAAACTCTTCTACATTAGGTGACTCGAGGCTAGCTTAAAGCATTGTTAGGTTAGCAAACACCTCTAAGAGCTCATAATCCCTATATTGGATCTTATTATACAATAATATAAGGTTAAGGTAGTTAGGACAAGCGCACTAACAAGCATACATAAATTCAAGTTTTACTTACCAATATTTTACATGTCAATTATGCATATGTCCTCTTCAATGCACGATCAATTGAACATGTGCTCAGATTGGATATCAAGAATTTGTATATGCATAGCCTTAGGGCTAAAAAAAAGCAAGAAATAAGAGTATGAAATAATAAAGCTACTCATATGAGTAGTAGTGGCAGGCTCAAATGGGCAAAGGGACCGAGTTATCTCTAATGCCATCATGTAACCCATAAGGGAGGAGTGACAAGTCTCTATGAGGCTATCGAGAGATGGGTCCATCTCTCCCACCATGGGCTTCAAGCCTATCATGTCAACCATTCACCCTACTTGCAACTCCCTTCCGCTAGTGTCAATCATCTATGAATTATACACTACAATATCGACAATAAGCTCCTCTCTAGGTTGCCTATCTAATCCTTATTATAACTCCTCATCCTTGAGATCCATGCCTTAAAATATGTTTTTAGGAGGATCTTAGGCACTAGATGTGTGTTAGACTTCCCTCTATAACAACACGTGCTCCCCTGGATACCATTCTTGGACAGAGAGACTAACTAACAACTAACATTCATAGGAATGCCTCTAAGCCTTTGCTAGCTCAGACCTCTATAAGTCCTTGAGCCCCCTCTAATCAACACAAAGTTGTAAAAGAAGAAATACCACTATAAGTATCATAATAGGTACATAAATCATTAAAAACTAATAATTTAACCTTTCTTTGTTGGAGAGCATACTTGATCCATTCTAAGCCCATTTAAGCCAGCATGCCTAACCTTGAAAAACTTCTTAAAGTGTTGAGCATTACTTTAACACTAGAAGCGTGAATAATAGAGCTCTACGTTCGACAGGGTGTTACCGCCCTCAATCAACCCTAGCTCGATTACCTAAGCTTATCAGTACATATCATTAGCAAAATAAAAGCAATAAGTAGAAATTAAAAAAAAAAAAAGAAAAGTAAACCTAAATGGCATATTCCTTAAATACCCTCTAACAATTATTGAGGTATACTAACCCTAGTAATAGCAATCTAAGACCTTATAGGGGTGGGCCATGTCCCATATAAACTTGTTTAAGAAAACTAGTGATAATTGCTCTCATGTAGTGATTGAAATTGGAGCTAAAGAATGATACCGTGACTTGGCTTTTTCTCCAAATGAAAAGGAAAATAACTGTAACTTGATAGCATCATTTGATACTCCATTTTTCTTGAAAGTATTGCAAATATCTAAGAAAGTTATTCTATTAATATGTGGACTTCAAGTGGTAGACCTCCAAATTAATTTACACTACTTGAATGATGGCTGACATGATCTGAAAGTTGTTGGCATTGATAGCTAGTCTAGTAACTCCAAGTTATGGTTCATTTAGCATTAGACTACATAGTCCCTCATAGACCATTCATTTGTTGATTGTCCACCATTTGATTTTTTCTTTTATGTTCTTCCAATCTTTGTCTCCTAATACCCACTATAAGAGTTCTTTTAATCTCACGATTAATAGGTTCTAGATTTTGCTTTTCTTGGTCTAGACTCATTATCCTTCGCATACACATTTTTGCCTAAAATCAAACAAAAAGAAAATAAAAATTCTAGATTAAGAATTGAATCAAAGCTTCCAATATTAAAGCATCGTGTCTTTGACAATAGTGCTAATTTCTTTGATCCATATAATCGATGTTTTATCAAATCCAACAAAGTGGTTCTAAATCAATTAATGAATTCAAGTTTTCCAATTATTTTATTTCTTCCAAATATTCACTAAACCACAATGCAAATAATAATAAGAGGAGATGAGTAATGTAATACGGTACATAAAAGTGTGTGTGGATATCGTCCTATAGAGATAAGGACAATAAGAACTTGAATATGATGATCATATTTTTATCTAGAAATCAAAGGCTAAATTTAATTTTTGAACTATTAATGCAATAAAAGTAAACTAAAGTAACAATTGAATAGCTAAAAAGATAAAGGTAATTAAGAAAGAAAACCTTGGGAATAAAACACATAGGAGACTTGATCCCACCAATGGAAAATCATAAAGTCATTAATCATTCAATGATATGTTGGATTAAGGCATCCAATTATTGATTGATTCTTTAATTATTATGGCTCTCTCTCAAGATGTCACTTAATATGTAAACATCCCTCTATATCCATCTCTCAATATGAACTAGGAATGTGTTACTTTATCAACTCAAGCAATCCTTTTAAGTGGGTATCTCTACTCATCAATTAACCAAAAAGAAATGATTTTAGGCATATTTCAATTTATAATCTTTTTAATCTATAAATGAAACATGTAACTAGGGATCAAGTAATCACATACAGTAAGGTCAATAATCATTTACTTGTAACAGAACAAAATCCTAAGATATTATTTGAAATCATAAATCAATCAATTATTATCCATTGCTAAATCAAGGTCTTAGATCAGAAGATCTAGCCTAACATACTAATAAAACAAGCCAAATCAAAAAGCAAAAACATAATCTTCATAATGGAAATAAGAAATAAGAAAAGGAAAAGTGGAATTTTTCATCAGCCTTGGTAGATCTTCTCTTATTCTTCTTCTTTTAATCCATTGAAATTTGAACTCTTACTTTTAATCTCCTTTTGAAGTGTGTTTTATTCAATTTTCTTCGCTCAAAAACTCCTTTTTTCCCCTTTCTTATCCTCTCTTTCAAATCCCTAAGAGTCGATCTTAAATACTATTTAAAAGACTAGATTATAGGGTAAAAAGTAGGAAATGAATCGCATAGGTCGCACCTTATAACTAAAGCACGGGCACAATAGTCACGTGTTTTCCTCATGCGTCCAAATCTCTAACTTGGTTCCTAAGTTGCTATACATGCCCGGTTTGGTCCTAATTCACTTCAAACTTGCTAAAACACATATAAAACATATAAATTAGAGAAATAACACAAATTAACTCAAAATAACTTAAATTAAACACTTAGATTAACATTAATTTAATCCTAAATCCTGCTAAATATTTATGCCTGAATTTTACCTTACATAAGATGGGAAGGATCTTTTACAATAATGTATGCATTTCATGAATATATGCATTCTTTATCTTGTTTATACATCATGCTAATAACCTTTATTTTGTAGCCATCATAGCTCCATCCAAAACCCTTATCGAATAAAAAGGCCAACTGATTAGCTAAGAAGAGTGAGACGTATAGCCTAATCTAATGATCGAAATTGATCATGGAACCAACTATAACACCGAGATCACAGAGAGGATAGAGGCTAGCCTAAGCCATACCATGATGGAAAGAAATGTTGAAGAGTGAATAAGCACATAAATGAAACTCTAAAGGAGACTGATGAATCTGCCAATAGGATAGATAAGGGGAAAGCACCGTAGGTTATGGTGATTGATAATGACTTATTTGGGATGAATGAATACCATGAGAGTAAGTTGGATAAAGAAGTAGGAGGCAGTGTGATTGCTCTTGATAAGTCTATGGAGAATGAGAGAGAGATCAATTGATTTTATGATCTTGCTAAATAGTTGGAAAAGATCCAACAGACACTTGGCACTAAGGGCCTAGAGAAAATAATCAATATTTAAGAGTTGTTTGCCTGCAAACCTAAGAAACTTCTAGCCAATTTTGAATGCTTAAGCTCTTGAAGTTCAAAAGAACTAAGAATGTAAATAATCATATTCATTCATATGTGTTGGATATGAATACATTTATGTTAGTTATGTTCCCTAGGCTAATTATTGTAATGAATATTTTCTTAATGATGTCATGGTTGTAATTTTGTTAAATATATCTTTTATATCTAAATGATAAATTTCATGAATAGTTCATTCTACTCAATGTCATTAAGTATGTGACTTGATAGTACAATTTTGTGTAAAAAATTCTATTCTATAACTATCCATAGTCGGTTATTATTATTGGGATAGTAATTAATGAAGATTGTTATGTGTTTTGATTGATGACTATGTTTTATCAGTCATGAATATGTGATATTAAATCAAACACATAGATACATGCTTAAGAAACATTATGTAATGTTGGATATGGATCTCACATTTGCAGTAATGTGTAGGGTCTAAAAAGGAGTAGATCTTTAACCAAGGTCGAGGTGAACCTATGAATTTTGAATGGAGTAAGAGTTGTCGCATTAGTTGTTGGAACTTATGAGTTTACTTTTCCTAATAGACTTGTTTTGACATTAAATAGTTGTTATTATATGCCTACTTTGAGCAGGACCATTATTTCTATTTGTTGTTTGGACATGGAAGGTTTTGAATTTTTTATTAAGAATACTAAATGCTCCATTTCTTATGGTGACATGCTTTATGGTTATGATAATATATCAAATGGTCTTTATGCCTTAAATCTCGAAAACATGAATGTTCAGTACATTTATAATATTGATACCAAGAAGCATAAGTCTAATGAATCAAATTTTGATGATCTTAAGCACTGTCGATTAGGCCACATAAATAAGAAATGCATATCAAAATCCAACAACATGGACTTTTGAATTCATTTGATTTTGAATCATTTAACACATGTAAATCTTATTTATTGGGTAAAATGACTAAAGCCTCTTTCACAGGGGTAATGAAAGAGCTAATGACTTATTGGGCCTAGTACATACTAATGTATATGGACTATTAAGTTCAAATGCTAGAAGAGATTTTCAATACTTGATCACTTTCACAGATGATTATAACAGGTATGGTTGTATCTATCTTATAAGACACAAATCTAAATCTTTTGGAATGTTTAAAATTTTCAAAAATGAAGTATAAAACTAACTTGGTAAAAATATTAAAGCACTTTGATCAGATCGAGGTGGTGAATATATAAGCCAAGAATTCATCGATCATCTTAGGGATTATAGGATAGTCTTACAACTAACTACACTAAGAATGCCGCAGTAAAATGGCGTATTTGAGTGGATAAATCAAATTATTAGATATGGTTCGATCTATGATGAGTTTAACAGATTTTCCAATCTCTTTTTAGAGGTATCTTTGGAAACTATTTCATTCATACTAAATAGAGTTCCATCCAATGTTGTTGAAAAGAAACCATATGAGATATGGATTGAGAAATCTCTTAGTTTGTCTTTTCTAAAGATTTGTCATTATGACGCTTATGTGAAGCATCAAATTTTAGATAAATTGGCACCTAAATAAAAAAAAAAGGGTTATTTTGTGAGACATCCTACAGAAACTGAAGGATATTACTTATATAATATTTATGAGAATAAAGTGTTTATTTCTCAAAATGGTGTCTTTTTGGAAAAGAAAAGTTCATTTTTAAAAGAATTAGTGCAAATAAAGTTTAACTCAAAGAAATTTGAGAACCACAAGATAGTGTTGAACCATCTATGGAATTTTAATAGGATTCATAAGCAGTTGTTAAACATGCACAAGTAACACAAGCTCTAAGAAGGTCTATATGAGTATATCGAATATTTGAGAGATATGGATTTCTCTTAACTGGCAGTAAAGAAGTGATGCTTATTGACCAAAGTGAGCCCACATCCCATCAAGAGGCTATGGATGGTCCAAACTATAAGAAATAGGTAAAAGCCATTAAGTCTAAAATGCAATCCATGTATGATAATCAAGTATGAACTTTGATTATTTGCTTGATGGTTTAAAAACTATTAGGTGAAAATGAGTTTTCAAAAAGAAAATTAACATGGATGGCAATGTGCATACCTATAAAGCAAGGTTGGTTTCAAAAAGTTGCAAGCAAACACATGGTATAGACTACGATGAAACCTTTTCACCAGTTGTTATGCTTAAATCCATTTAAATTCTCCTTGCCATAGTAGCATACTATGATTATGAGATATGGCAAATGGATGTCAAAATAACATTTCTTAATGGAAATCTTCTTAAGGATGTGTATATGACACAACTAAAAGGTTTTGTTAGTCTTGAGAATTCTAGAAAGGTTTACAAGCTTTAAAGGTCTATTTATGGGTTGAAGTAAGCTTCATAGAGTTAGAGTCTTCATTTTCATGAAGTTGATGATGAGTTTGTTTCATAAAAAATAAAGATGAGCCTTGTGTTTACAAGAAGGTTAGTGGGAGCGCAATAGTTTTTCTTGTGTTATATATTGATGGCGTATTACTCATCGTAAATAATATCCTTACCCTACAAAATGCTAAATTGTGGTTAGGGAATTATTTTTCAATTAAAGACTTAGGTGAAGTCATCTATATCTTAGCCATTATGATTTATGGTGTTGGACCTACAAGGCTTATTAGCCCAAGTTAGAGAACATATATTGATAAGGTACTGAATAGGTTCAATATGCAAGACTCTAAAGAGGATTATTGCCAATGTCTCATGGCAAAACTCTTAGCAAGACTCAATGTCTATCAACACAAGATGAGTGAGAGTGCATGAGTAAGATTCCATATGCTTTTGCAATTAGATCTATCGTGTATGTCATGTTATGTACTTGACCTGATGTCTCATATGCACTGAGTACAATGAGTAGGTACAAATTAGATCTTGGTAAAAATCATTAGACAGTTGTTAAGAATATCCTTAAGTACTTGAAAAGGACCAAGAAAGTATTCATAATATATGGAGGACAGGAAGACAAGCTAGTTGTAAGTGATTACATAGATGTTAGCTTCAAGTTTGACAAGGATGACGTCCAATTGCATTCAGGTTATGTATTTTGTTTGAATGGAGTGCAGTGAGCTAAAGAAATTCAAATCAAAACATCGGAGCCAATTCTACAATAGAAGCTGAGTAATAGCCACCTTAGAAGCAGCAAAGGAAGCTGTTTGGATTAAGAAATTTATCACTAGATTAGTGATAGTTCTTTATTTTTAGTACTTTTTAAGGACTATTTTCATTATTAATTGAGTCAAATTTGGAAAAAAAAGACCAGATGATGTCTCACTTTTGACCTGTATTTTGTGATTTTGTAGGAAATCCTAGAAATTAGAGCTTATTGATGAATTATGAGAGTTTTCTAGGTGAAATTATGTAGTCTCAAAAGTTTAGGGATCGAATAAAAATTTGATATTTCAGAGACCAATTCTGATACTTTATCAGACAAAATTTCAGTCCCTTCCTATTACAATTTAGGAAGAGTCTGTGCAAAGAGGAAGAGTCCATGTAGAATTAAAAGTTTCACAGGGTCCTATCGAAAAAAAGAAGATTTATTATTATTTTCTTAAATAGTGGAGGAGGAGATTTTTCCTATTTAAAGGGAGAGTAAGGGGAGTATAAATATGAGGAGGAGTACTCTTAGAAAAAAAAAAGGGTCTTTTGTTTATTTTGTTTTATAAAGAGAAGTTTTTGCTTATTTTTATTTTATCGGAGAAGAAGTTATCTAAAAAAGGAGAATTATTAGTCATCCATCAACCTTGAAGAGAATTGAAGAATACAAGGGTTTTATCATAAAAACTTTTCTATTTTATTTCCTTTTTAATTTGATGTTGGCTAGTAATTCCATTATGAACTAAATTAGTTAGACACTTGGCTATGATGAACCCTAAGATGAGTTTTAAATTGTGTTTTATTTAGATAATACAATCTTTTTATTATTTTATGGAATTCAATTGTGTTTGCTCTTTACCTCTTTGAATTGATATGTCCATAATATTGATTCTTGTCTTAAAATTCTTTAAACTTAGATTGAGAAATCAAATTCTTAAATAGATTTAGCACAATTCAAAGGAGTTGCATGTGCCCCTAGAGAAAAGAGAATATAAATCGTCTAGATTAGGGTCAAACCTGATAGTGAAATTCAAGAAACTATAATGCAATTTAAGGGATTTTAGTTAGGAAGAGATTCCAATTAATCAACCTAAGATTAGAAGTTAATTATCTTAAGAAGAATTTTAACATACTAAAGGGATTTCCACGATTCCATAAATATTGAATTAGATTGTATTGTTGGAAAATTAAATTCTTAACAAGTATTAGGGGGGATTCAATACTTGAATGTCGTTTATCACACTGGTCACCTTTTCCCACTAGTTCATATTTTCATTATTCTAGTTTGTCAAATTAATTTATCTTAGTTTTTAATTAGTTAATTAATTCACTTAAATTTACTGGTTAAATAATAAATAAAGAGTTAATACTATTACTTTTAGTCATTGAGGAATCGACACTTGATACTCCTACGCTATACTATACTTGATAGGTCCACTTGCCTACTCGATGTATTGGTGTTGGCCCGGATCGTATCAAGTTTTTAGCGTCGGTGCTGGTGACTAAGGTATTAGAAACACTTGATATCTATTAATTTAGACAATTTTTCTTTTTTGTAATTTTTTTCTGTGTCATTTTACCCTTATTGTTTCAATCTCATTTATTTAAAATTTTGTTGTGGTTTATACTCTTTTCAGGGAATTTAGCAGTGTATGACTCGAAGCAACACAATTGAGCTAGAACCTGAAGATCCTGAAATAGAGAGAACTTTCCATCATAATTTAAGGCAAAAGCGTCAAGAGAACATTGAGCATAATTAAGAGATAGTAATCATGGCAGATCGTCAAATGACTATGTTTGACTACGCCAAACCCACTGTGACATGTGTAACGACCATATTCATATTTGCTCTGATACCAATAAATGTAACGACCAATTGTGTTTACAAATCATGTTGCTCTGATACTAGTTTTTTTTTACCACAATTTGTAATGCTACAATCGGTACCTATCAGAGTACTCAACGTCCGGGATTTGCCCGTCGGCCCCGTGATGTCATACACACCGGAATTTGCACGTCTGCCCCGTGTATGCATGAGCCCTCTCTAATACCAAAACTGTAACATCTAAATTCATTTGTCAAATCAATAACTATGACATCCATTATTCTCATTTGTAAATCAGATTTGATACCACAAATTGTAACGTCATAACATGGCTGCAGCTGGTACCTATCAAAGCACTCAACATCTGGGATTTGCCCGTCGGCCCCCGCAATGTCATACACACCAGGATTTGCATGTCTGCCCCATGTGTGCTTAAATCCTCTGATACCACCAACTGTAACTATTGTCTTTAGTTGCAAATCATGGCATTTCACATTAAAAAATGCATACACATTAAGATTTATTCATCATACATATATAATCTCATATGTATTTAATGTACACATGTGTTAACTAATGTTAGGACCAATGACCATAACTAGTTCCTATCAAATGTATGTACATGAAGCAAGGAGAGAGAGTTGGAATTCAATCGACGACCTGTGTTCCATGTGTCTTTATGCACCAAAATGTCCAAACTCTATGCTTCAGTATCTGAAAAATAATTGTGACTTGGTGAGTCGCGACTCAGTGAATAAAAACAATAATCAAATTCTCATGGCATAATCTATAATCAAATATCATCAAGATACATTGCAAGTATAACAATTGACTATGTAAGTGCAAATGCAATAGCTTTGTTTTTGTCATGACCAAGCAAGGCAAACATTACTACTGGTATATTCATGTGATTCATGTAACATATGATTTGGGACCTATTGGTCCATCTTCCTGTAATTTGCAAGTGTTTGACGAGTTGGTCACAATGCCCCTTTTAGTTCCATATGCAAGTGCTTATTCACAAATGATATGCCAAGTAATCGTTAAGAGCATTTAATTCTCACTTGGCATGTATTCCCATGTAACATGTAACAATTCAATCATATATACATGTAATAGAACATATTCATATTACACAATTATCACATGCACCCATTGAATCCAATTATGGTTTTTACTCACACACATTGAATCCAATTATTGTTTCTACTCACCTTTTGATGTCACCAACCCTTATGGTAGGGCTTCTTCAAAGTATTATGATCCTAACATTTGATACATACATGTACATGGGTATAAGTATATCAAAATGATTATGAATACTTGGTATGCAGTTATGGCATGATTCATGCAAGTGTACCTAGTGTTTATACATATTTTCCTTATATGGCAGCCTGAGCTTGCTACACGGTCACAACAATAACTCC